>PVIU01005081.1:106325-118349 GCA_004026605.1 Ondatra zibethicus
CCCCCCCCCCCCCCCCCGCTTAGCAGCATCCTCTTCTGAGTTCCTTTCTCCATCTCAGTTGCTCAGAACCAGCTTGCAGCTGAGACACTCAGTGTCCATTCCCTCTGCTCTCCCATGGCTCGATGGCCTCACTGCCCTGTCTCTTTTCCCCCACACCATCCCTGAGCATGGGGACCTCTCCTCTCATCCCTCAGAGATTATCTTTAAATTATTTGTTCAACTACTAGAAATTGCCAGCATCTTCTCTGTGCTCAGCCTGTGCCCTGCGCATGCCTATTGATGGCGCCTACTTAATACGGCCTCTCTCTGCTCATCCATATATCTCCCCACTACGCCAAACTGCTCCCACATGATACGGAACACATCTTATTTATTTCTGTGAATGGTACGCCGATCCTGTTTCTCACGACACAGCAAGAACCGAGTAGATACTTTTGTTAAATGAATTGCCAATTTTTTTTTTAGATTTTCAAAGTCCAAATCAAGTGTATATAATGAGACATAGCATCAAACTAAGACAAAGTTTATGAAGACAACAGGAACGGGTATCAGTCTGAAGATGGGGGAGAAAACTGAGTGGAGAGTCAGCCACGCAGAAGGGTTTCCAGCAACTCTGAGCAGAGTTGAAGTAATCACCATATTGAGCAAATTTGGGGAGAGTTAAAACTATGTATGTATGTATATATGTATGTATGTATGTATGTATGTATGTATGTATGTATGTATGTATCTATCTATCTATCTATCTATCTATCTATCTATCTATCTATCTATCTATCTATCTATCCACCCCAGCATCATGAACAGATACAAGAGCAATCCAGGTCTATGCAGAACCCAGGTAATTTTTTTTCTTTTTGTGGCACCCATGTCTACACACTTTGATTCTAAAAATACATTCTAAAGCAGCAGGGCTCATGCAGAGCACCTTGGTGACAAGGGTTTGCAGCAGCATGTCAAGAAGAGGCACTTCTATCTCCTCGCAGTCCCACCTTGTACACGAGGCTCTTGGCAGTGTCTCCCCTGTGTTCTCATGACCAGGGACAGGAGCCCTTCTCATCTGGTTCTTTAGGTCAAAGGTGCGGTCAATGCTAAATTTTAAAATCTATCTCAAAAAAAAAAAAATGTAGCAATTCTGTCATTACTCACAATGCCATGGCTCCTTACAGCCTTTTATATTAAAGCAATACATATCTTTTGGCCTCTGCAGCTCCCAGTTACGAATAACTGAGTGCCAGGGGCAGCCGTGCTTGAGATACAACTTGTGTCCTGTGAAGACCCCGGGGGCACTCTCAAATGCTGGCACCACGCTTAATCTATAATTCCAAAACCCCCAAGTCTTTCCCACTGTGAGAGAAAAAGAATTCCTGTTCCGGTCATAGAATGTTTTCCTTTTGTAGTCTCGCGGCACAGATGTAGGCGCCGTGGTAGGTGTGTTTCTAGGGTAGGATCTCTGCATCCCTGTAAACCATCACCAGAAGGGCAGAGAACAAAGGGCCCGTGGAAAAGCAGTCCTGTGCCTTGGAGAAGAGCAATGTGTCACCAGCATTAAAACATAGAAAGCGAGGTAGAGGGCCCAAAGAATTCCCAGAAAACTCCACCACAAAATCCTGTAGTTAGAAAACAGCATGATTTTCTTCAAAGACTTTAGAATTTTGTTTTCACTATTAAATCACATTGGAAACCAGTAAGCAATGACTTAAGCATCCAAGGATGTTTAGGGAGGATACAAGCATTAAATAAGAAATAAAGCAGCAAGACAACAAGCAAGGAAATACAGATCCAGCTCTGGTGTCAGAGGGTAGCTGGCCATCACTCCAGTGGCCTGGCCTGTGCTGGCCGGGAGGATGTGCTGTAATGTCTGGTCAGATGCCTTCGAACCTGTCCTGTACCCTGTCTTTGTGAGGTTTTCCCCAGAGACACTTCATTACGGTGCTCCAAGCCAACCCCAGGGAATCCAGGGGAGGGGGCTGCACAGTGCCTCTGCGCAGCAAACACAGACACAGGGCTTGCCTCCCAGAGAGCAATCCAACAGTCAAAACCAGGCATGGCCTCTCTGGATTTGCCATTTTGAAGAAAGCTCAACACCTTGCTTGTAGGGTGGTTCCACTCTGAAAACAGCCATGGCTCTGTCTCTCTCTGTCTCTCTCTGTCTCTCTCTCTCTCTCTTATATATCAGACTTTGGAACCTACTGAAAACTGGAAGAATTCATGTAAAAGAAGGATTTAAGCTGACTGTTTTTAAGCATGAATAAAAGCAAGCAAAACCTGGGATTTGTTGAGATCTAAAACCTCCTCCAGAAAGAAAACTTCATCTTGATTCTTCCTCAACTGTCCAGGAAATATTGATATCAAATGTTGCCTGAGAGACGCTTGGACTTGAATTTCTCCTTTTTAACACATATTTTATTAAGTTTGTTCTTCTTATTTTTTTTCATACAATGTAATTTGATCATAATACCCTTCCCAGTCTCCTACTAGGCCCTTCCCACCACTTTCCATCCCCTTCCCTACCTCCCTCCCCACCCAACTTTATGTTGTCTCTCTAAAACAAAACAAAACAAAATAACCCCCCCCAAAAAATAAAAATTAAACCAAATAAACTAAAAAATACTCTGGACTGTAGTTGATATATCAAGAACACCCTATTGGAGAAGACTGATTTTCCCTTCCCTAGCCATGATTCAGTTGCAAAACACTTCTTGATTAGGAACAGGAGCTCACGCCCATGCCACCTGTCTGTGCTGAGCCCCCATCTGGCTCGAACCTATCCAGGCCCTGTGTGTGCTGCCCAGGTTCCGTGAGTTCATACATGCATCAGGCCTGTTGTAGCTGGGAGATGCTGTTCCCCAGAGTCAAGCATCTTTTCACCTCCTCTTCTGTGCCGATCCCTGAACCCCAAGGGGAGGACTTTGATGCAGACATTCCTTTTAGGTCCCTCACTGGCTGCACACTGTTCTGTTGGAGATCTTTTTGTCAGTTTCCCCTATTGCAAGAAGAAGCGTCTCCATGAGCATTGAGTAATGCTCGGATCCATGGGCAAGGCGACACGCCACTAGAACCTTATTTTCTTGTTCTGTTCCTTTAGCTTTGCCCTCAGCCCATGAACCATCTGGTGTCAGGTTTTTGGTTACCTTAACAGTGTCAGGCATGGGTTCCAACTCTTAAAAGACTGTGAGCCATGCTGTTCAAAGCTTTGTTTTGTTTTGGTTCTGATAACCCGACTCTGTTGACTTAAGATGGGTGTATTTGAAGTTGCCGTGACTCTGTCTGCTGAATGTTTCAGCAGATAGCTCAGGGAGCCTCTCCAGCTACAATTCTCTGGGCTTGTTGAAATCCGGGGCTAAGGTGTTGACCTTCCACCAAGTGCGGTGTGGGAAAGGAAAAGCAAACCCTGCCTGAACCATTGTAGAGACCTGTCCACAAATCTTGCGAGAGCTGCACATTTTCATTTCCATGATATTGAACCCAGTGAACAGAAAAGAAATATTTCAAGATTAAAAAAAATAGTGCAGAAATATAACACTGAATTCCCTGCAATGTACGGCTCATAAAGGGTGCACGTGTCCCAGCGGGCTTACTGCTAGCATATAACCATGTCCTTAGGAGAACTGGAAAAGAGTCCCTCCAGTGGGAGATGATTTTTAAGCTAGCCAAAATTCACTGACCTTCTTAGCTGGGTAGTCCCGCAGTGCATGGTGGCAATGACTGTACACAGAGACCCTGTTCCTGATGACTGAGTCTGATGTCCCCTCTGCAAAGGTCCTCGACGGAGGTAGCCCCAGCTCTGTGTTAGCTCCTTCTGAGTGTTCGGCTTTGCCAACTTAGCTGTGATTGCCGGTGCTGTGGCTTATGGAGTAAAGATTTAACAAGGAGCTGGTGGTTGACGGGAAAGAGTAGATGAATAATATTCATGCGCGAGAAAGAACCGACAGGGCTGTAGACAACACAGTTGTCTACGACAGAGGTTCTCAACCTTCCTGAGGCTGGGACCCTTTAATATGGGCCCTCAAGTGGTGACCCCCAACCATAAAATGATTTTCATTGCCACTTCGTAACTGTCATTTTGCTACTGTTATAAATTGTAATGCAAATGATTTTGGAAAGAGATGTTTGCCAAAGGAGTCACAATGCATTGCCTGAGAGCTACTGATCTAAAAACAATTATGTTATATTTGAACATTAGAAAACAGCTTCATCCTCCGGAATCAGTTCACTATGCCACAATTCACTATTGTATATTAAGATGGTTACCTTTATTGAAAAGCACAAAATGGCCCCAAGAATGGCAGGAGTTAGTTTGATGTTAATTTATTTGTAGGGGGGTTTGGAGTGGAAGAGGTCAAGAAGTCTACCTTGTTGGTTTCTGTTTTCGTCCCTAGAGTGTGTAGAATCAGGGGTGTGATTTAAGATTGGCAGCTACAGCTTCCACACGGCTAGCTGGGGCGCCTCTCTCTTCTTCCGTTTCTAATTCTGTCCCGGATTGAGCAACCTGAGACTCTAACGTTAGAACGGTCTTGGAAAGGGTGCCGACCAACAGGCCGTGCCCAGGAGCCGGTAGAGAGATAAATCAGACAGATGCAGACTCTTGGCTTTTATTCCTGGGACCACTTTGAATCAACAAGCGTGTTCCCGTTTGTAAATCTGCCATCTTAGAAAGGTGGACACACACACACCCGTCCATCCCTCTTGGCCGGTTGATGCCTGGCTGCAGTATCCTCCAGCCAAACTGCTTCTGAGACAAGCAGGAGCCCTCACTGCCAAGCCAGGGCTGGAAGCTGCTCACATGACTGGCCACTTCCACTGACATGCTCCCAGAATACGCTCCAAGAACAAAGTCACTGTCTGAGTAAATAGCTGGCCAGCCCTTAACAGCCTTTACAAGCCCAACAACCACCGTTGCCTTCACCATTTAGCTTCCTGAAACTGAAGATCCATGTCTCTCAACTCACGGATCACCAGTTCCTTGCTTCAAAATAATGACTGGAATAAGGCAACCTTGAAATAATCAGATTTTTTTAAACACCAATTTGCTTCCCCTCACGAGGCAGAAAATACCTTTCTCTTTGCTTTGAACTGGTACACGGTAAACTGGGGTACTGAAAGAACGGAAGAGCATTAACGAGATTTACCTAAGAGCTACCCACATAGAAAAAGATGTGGGCACTGACCTGGGTTGCAGGAACGAGGCTGAAGGGAACATCTGTTCGGCTCTCTCCTCCTCCCCCTCCCTCCCCAGTGGTTAATGATATCTGCAGTGTTTAAGCTTTGCACATTCCTTCCGCTAATTAAGTTCCTGCAAAGCCTTCTCATGAATCAGGTGCCTTGTGGAGCAAAAATACAGAGCCTGTTTTGTGTGGCGGGTGGGTTGCTGCCTAGGTGCAGGGAGCAGGGCCCTGCACACTGGTCCTTGCTCAGGGGGCTCCGCAAAGAGTATCCAAGGCCCCTTTCTCCAAAGATCTTCCCTTGTTTTTTACTGTCTGTCCTGAGACTAAATTTGGGGAGGGAGTGTTAAGTTGCATAAATCAAGATTTAAGATTTTTTTTTTAAAAAAAAGGATTTAAGAGTATGCAAATGTTTTTCTTGATTGGATATGGATAGTTCAGTCACTTGGCAGGAAATTAAGGGATGGGGCTGCTTTATCCAAAACATAAGTCCTCCCTCGTTCATCCAGTTATAAGTTCATTTCATTCTTCATTTAACACATAAGCCTGCATGGATGGTCTGTGTGCTCCTCACTGCGATGAACCCACGCAGATCTATCTGATCCCTGTCCTCACGGACCTTCTATCATGCATCTGAAACCTCAGAGGGCTGAAGCACAAACCAGTGTGAGCCATAAGACGCCTCCACGATTCAGTGGTGAGACGGCCGCTGACATGGGCAAAGAGGTTACGGTGAAGGCGCCGGAAACCTTTTCTCGGACTCCAGTGCATGGAGATGCTGGGGGCCGCCTTAGTTGAAAGCAGTCACGAAACACCCACTGTGCACCATAGAAGTCACGCCCCAAACTGCCTCCAGTTAAATGTCTTCAAGGCAGCGGCCTCAGTGCCAGGCATTTCACATGCGTCCTCTGAAGCTCTAACAACTTGAAGAGATGGTGATTCATCTGTGTATTCTCACAAGGCTGTGGCTTACTGGTACCCATCTCCTTCCGCAGCTACATCTCTGACTCCGCCTACTCTCTCTCTCTCTCTCTCTCTCTCTCTCTCTCTCTTTCTCTCTCTGTTCGAATTTCCTGCCTGGCTTTACTCTGCTAAGCCATTGGCCAAAACAGCTTTATTCATCAACCAATAAAACAACACACAGACAGAAGGACTTCCCACATCAGATTCCCTCATTGTGCAGTGGAAGAACATATGTGTAGGGAGGCCGACTATCTAAGATTATGGGTACAGGGAATTTTAAGACTTTTCTCCACTTTTTCTGTTTCGTTTTTTTTTTTTAATCACCACGACTGAAGGTAAGATTATGGATTGTAACAGATGCATCCCAACACAGCAAAACAGGGCATGGTGGCCAGACAGCACGGGACAAAAGAGCTCAGAGAAGATGGATCATCCAGGGTGGGTTTTCAGTTTTCAGCAGAGAACCAACACGAGGAACCAACACAAATTTGGAACCTGATAGACATGAGCAAGGAAAAGACATGAAATCATGAAAATAGGGAAAACAGATTGTCCAGAGACATAAAGGCATAAACGAGTAGCAACCGCATCCTAAAAACCCATCTTTTCCAGGCTCCTTTTCTTCCTTCAGGGAAAACAGACACCATCCACTGACACCAGAGTGGTCACCCTTGAACACACATGGATCCCCCGGCATCTACCCCACTCCACCGCCTTTCTTTCTGCCACTGCACATGTGCCATCCATCTAACTTATTAGAGCGCATGCTCTCACCTGTGCTCTAGAGCCAAGAAGGAAGGAGCATTGCCCGTGGCCACACATTCACGACCGCTGGTCCGAAATGGTAGAAGTGCCTGCAAGTGCCGTGTGTCCATCATACCTTAGAGCACAGAGCTTCTCCCTTATGACCCTTGTCTAGCCAGACATCGTAAACTGATCCTTTAGAACTGAGTTTAATGGGTGCAAATAGGTTAGGACGCGGCAAGAGCAAAATAATAACTCAGGTATATGGGCTTCTGTTGTTTTTCCCATACAGGGACTCCTAAAGCTAACTGTTTGGAGTTCTATGGAGAGCGCCGTGGTCATCCATAATTTTGAGCCCTCCCTCTGTCTGCTCTCGCTCAATCATCCTTACTTCCCTGCATCCTAGGATCACCAAAATGGTCCAAAATGGCTGCAGGAAACAAGGACGAGAGACAGGAAAAGAAACCTCACTAGATGTACTTGCAAAGTTCTCCATTTCAAAGAGAAATATCCCTGGCAAAGCTGTCACCATGTCCCGTCATATATCAGTGGGCAGAACACAGTCACCGGTTACTTGGGCAACCGAAAAAAAAAAAAACAAAACGCAACCTATCAGTAGGGTTTATTACACGCTCTTTTAGTTTCCTTTCCTGTGGCTGTGATAAAATACTCCAACAAAAGCAACTTCGGAGGGAGAGGGTTTATGTGGCCCACAATTCAAGGTTGTAGACCATTTGGGGAGACAAGGTGGCTGCGACTTCAAGCAGTTAGTTACAGTCCGTCCACCGTCAAGAGCATAGAGCGAAGCGTTAACGCACATATGCTCTGTAGCGTTCAATCCCCTCCTTCTACTGTTAGAGACACCAGGATCCTCTGCCCAGGTAATAGCCTCACCTGCAATTAAAATGGGGGTTTCCTACCGCAGTTAATGCACTCAAGACAGCTCTCCACGGGACAGCCTAATCTAGGCAGCCTCTCTTGAGACCCCTAGGACGATCTAGAATGCGCCAAGTGGACAACTGAAATTAACACATAGCTCATAAACGGGGATGGCATTGCTAAGGAGGGAAGTGGATACCAGATAAGTAGTTGGCAGCCCGTGTGAGGTTTGCTTTCTCTTGGAAGCTGTCACCTATCACTTGCTTCCTGTCTTTCTTACCTGCCCCTCCCACAGTTGTATCTGTGTCCCGATTGTGTCCTGGGCGCATCTGAGCAGGGATGCGGATTACAGCCCAGAGCGGCCTTCCTAGCTCTCTGCAGACTCTGGGTGGTGTCTCGGGGGCAGGCCTCATCTTCCTCCTATTTGAATTCCCAGTACAGGGTCTGGGGAATTTGTCCTGAGTAATCGTCCCATTACTGCACATCTAAGAACATCTCCAGGGTCTGCGTTTTCTACTCTTGTCTCCCCCTTTTATTGAAACACTGGTATTTTCACAGAGGAAACACTAAGAATATCTGGGAGGTTATTTTGAAGTACTACAAGCTACCCCTGGGATCGGTGCCAGTTTTAGGAGAAGGAGCATGTGACTTCAACACCAAACCGAAAATAATTTTAAAATGCTGATTTCGGTTCCCACCAAATGGGCCACCTCCTCTGGTATCTGTTACTAGGGAACTAGCTGTCCAGACCAGGGTGGGTGGTCAGGATATTTAGACCTGGCTGGGGCGACTTAAAAGTCCAGAACATGAATGCCAGCCTATCTCCTTTGAAATGACACTTCCATATTTTACGAATGCAAAGTGTCAGGGGGAGAGGGTGGGATGGTGTTAGGAGCAAGATGGAGACAGGGTCACAGCTCCACCGAAGGTGCGTTTGAATTATCCTTATGAGCCCGTCCCTCACCGCCGTTTTGTGGGAACAAGAAATAAAGAGAGCGCATTTTAAATGAAATATTAAAGGCCAGCCCATGAGGAAATCATACTAATGTGACATAAAACCTTTTAAGAACTATACTTTTTGATGGTGCGTGGTACCTCACAACGTCAATGGCTTCGTTCTTGCTCCTGTGTCTTTTGTGAACTCTTTCTTTCTGAACCGTGTCTCTTGGCACTATAACTCAGGCCCTTGGGCTTTAACTTGAACATAGTGGCAACTTCCACTCCGCCTTCTCGGGTGCCCTGTCCTTCCCACTGTTCACTGGCTTCTAACACTTGGGTCTCAGCTTCTTGGAGCTCTGTGAATTAAAATTTCCTCGTCATAACCGCATACTGAGTCCCATCTATCATTTCTTCCTGCCTCTCAGGGCCTTGTTCCCATCTCTCCTCACCATTTTGGGCTGAATATTTGTTGGTTAACTTATTTGGGGGCCCATATGCCCATTAGATGCTGGAGACATGGATTTATGATCCACAAAAGTTCTATGGTCCCAGGACATTTTCTTTTGAAGAAGTAACTGCATTCAATGATAATGAATGTGTATATATTCAGTCTAGATTATATTGAGTATGTTACCAAATATCATTATATTGAGTGCTATACCAAAAATAAGTTATTTCTTTTAATATTTTTCAATAATGGAATGGGTCCATGAAAATAAAGTCCCCTGAAGTACAAAAGTCATGCTGATAATTTTATAATAATGTTTCAAAATATAAGTAAATAAAGGTAAAAATGTGTACGGAAATGAATTGGAGTACTTATTTTTTAATGTGTATTTTTCTTGAAATTTCTCCATTTCTTAGGTTTTTCTCTTGGTCTGGGGCTGATCAGTAGTCTATGAAGTGTGAAGACTTTTTCCTGGGTTACATAGATTGATGGGTATGGAATGGGACATAACTGTGTTATCTTGGTCACACAATTGCCTCTTTGATCATTCGGTAAAAGAGAGAAGGGAGAAACTTCTCACGATTTCTGTCAAAGGCACACTACATTCACACTGCTATGCTTAAAGACATAAAGTTCCCCTTTCAGTTCCTAGAACTCCGATTTCTGTGTCAGGGCCAAATGGAATGTGTTTTATTCAGCTCCTGGGTAAACACAGAAATGCAGTCTTCCTCTCTTAAGAGCAATCTGCTTACACACTGGCCTTTGTGTGGAATTCTGTCTGAGCATCTGCCCATTAGGACTGGAACCCAGCTCAAAGCACTGGTCGGCACTCTTTCTGGGATTTTAAGTCTGATGACTTGAGAGTCTGCGACATTCAGAACCTTTCTGGATAACTTTTCCTTCTGGGTAATTTATGCTAATTTGAGTTTTAAATGAAAAGAATTATAGTTATACATTTTTTCCTATTGTGAAGCAAAAGGAGGGGCACAGTGTGGTCCCTAAAGAGCTGGCATTATCTTGCAATTAGGAGTCTCTTAAAACACATAAACATAATTAATGCTTACCCAAATAAAGTTGAGAGGATGAATCAAGCTTTTTCTCTGAACTACAAATTGTAGCCAATGCCATCAACTGCGATTTCATCCTAACTATTTTTCTTTCACAAGCATCACTGGTCCCTTTCTAAAAGGGTAACCAGCTGACACAGGTTTAAGTTAATTAGTGAAGTTCCCTGAGTGGTCAGTTTTGTGCCTTTATAAGTGCTCCAGGGCTGTTTTTCTGTCCATGGCATTTAAGCGGTTTTGTGATGCTGCCTAGGTTTGGGGTGGTGAATGTCTACAGTCCCCTTCTGGAGAGAAGCATGCCTTACTCTTCTTAAAGGGCAGGGTTCTGATGGCCTGAGTTCCTGGATGGTGCCTTCCCATTCTAACTTCCTTCTTCAAGAGGATCTCCCATGAGCTCAGCCAAAACCTGTCTTCCACTCTCTCTGTTGGCTTTGTCTTGTCCCTGACACCTAGAAGAACAGCTCTTCAGTGTCATCCCCAAACACACTTCTCAAAGACAGAGGTCCAAACACATTCTCAAAGACAGAGGTCCAAACACACTTCTCAAAGACAGAGGTCCAAACACATTCTCAAAGACAGAGGTCCAAACACACTTCTCAAAGACAGAGGTCCAAACACACTTCTCAAAGACAGAGGTCCAAACACACTTCTCAAAGACAGAGGTCCAAACACACTTCTCAAAGACAGAGGTCCAAACACACTTCTCAAAGACAGAGGTCCAAACACACTTCTCAAAGACAGAAGTCCAAACACACTTCTCAAAGACAGAAGTCCAAACACACTTCTCAAAGACAGAGGTCCAAACACACTTCTCAAAGACAGAGGTCCAAACACACTTCTCAAAGACAGAGGTCCAAACACACTTCTCAAAGACAGAGGTCCAAACACACTTCTCAAAGACAGAGGTCCAAACACATTTCTCAAAGACAGAGGTCCAAAGGAACTCAGGCTTTAGGTTCTTGCACCCCAGTCCACCTCAACTCCTACCAAGACCCACTTTTCTGTTCTTAAAAGTGTTACAGGGTCTAACCATACAGAAGAATTGAAAATGAATGATTACATATCACACATCGACGAGTCTCAAAAGCATTCTGCTCTGTGAAAGAAGCCCCATATTTTGTGAGTCTGTTTATGAAATTACCCGGAAGAGGCCAAGCCATAGACACAGCAAGTAGATTAGTGGTTGCCAGGGACTGATGGGTTTTCTCTGTGGGATGATGTAGTATAATGGAATTAGATTGTGGCAAGGGTTGTATAACATGGCAAATAGACTAAGTGCTATTGAATCATACTGTTTCCATGGCGAACTGTGTATTTTAACACACTTATGCACATGCTAAAATGGTTCCCTGAAGGTTCTCCATCTTTGCATCCCACATCTTGAAGCAAGGTGACGACGAAGATAGACTTCCAAAGGCCTGACTGGGTAGCACAATGCAATGGCACCTCAGATGAGGACAGAGGTCAAAGGTAGAATCTATGAGAAAGTGTGCAGTGCTGGTATCCATCCATCCATCCACCAACACACCCATCCATTCACCCGTCCACCCATCCATCCATCTATCCATCCACCCATCTATCTGTCCATCCACCCATCCACCCATCCATCCATCTATCCATCCATCTATCCATCTATCCATCTACCCATCTATCCATCCATCCACACATCTATCCATCCATCCCACCCATGCATCCATCCATCCATCCACCCACCCACCCATCCACCCACCCACCCATCTACCCATCCATCCATCCATCCACCCATCCATCCATCCATCCATCCATCCATCCATCCATCCATCCATCCATCTATCCACCCATC
>PVIU01005082.1:0-91669 GCA_004026605.1 Ondatra zibethicus
CAGGGTAATTGTAGCCTCATAAAAAGAGTTTGGCAATGTTCCCTCTGTTTCTATTGTGTGAAATAATTTGAGGAGAATTGGTATTAGTTCCTCTTTGAAAGTCTTGTAGAATTCTGAGTTGAAACCATCTGGTCCTGGGCTTTTTTTGGTTGGGAGACTTTTGATGACTGTTTCTATTTCTTCAGCAGTTATAGGTCTAAAACTGGAAAACTTAAAGGAAATGGACAACTTTCTGGATAAATATCACTTACCAAAATTAAATCAAGACCAGATAAGCAAATTAAACAGACCTGTAGAAAAATGAAAATAGACCCATATCTATCACCATGCACAAAACTCAAGTCCAAAGGCTGGAGAGATGGCTCAGTGGTTAAGAGCACTGGCTGCTCTTCCAGAGATCCTGAGTTCAATCCCCAGCAACCACATGATAGCTCATAACCATCTGTAAAGGGATCTGGCGCCCTCTTCTGGCGTGCGGGCCTACATAGAGGCAGAATGTTGTATATATAATAAATAATAAATAAATCTTAAAAAAAAAAAACTCAAGTCCACATGGATCAAAGACCTCAACATAAAGCAAGCCACACTGAACCTTATAGAAGAGAAAGTGGGAAGAAAGCATTGGCACAGGGAACCACTTCCTAAATAGAACCCCAGCAGCACAGACACTGAAAGAAACAATTAATAAATGGGACCTCCTGAAACTGAAAAGCTTCTGTAAAGCAAAGGACACGGTCAACAAGACAAAACAGCCTACAGAATGGGAAAAGATCTTCACTAACCCCACATCAGACAGAGGTCTCATCTCCAAAATATACAAAGAACTCAAGAAATTGGACACCAAAAGAACACATAATCCAATAAAAAAAAATGGAGTACAGGCCTAAACAAAGAACTCTCAACAGAGGAATCTAAAATGGTTGAAAGACACTTAATGAATGTTCAACATCCTTAGTCATCAGAGAAATGCAAATCAAAACAACTCTGAGATTCCATCTTACACCTGTAAGAATGGCCAAGATCAAAAACACTGATGACAACTTATGCTGGAGAGGTTGTGGGGAAAAGGGAACACTTCTGCATTGCTGGTGGGAATGCAAGCTGGTACAACCCCTTTGGATGTCAGTGTAGCAATTTCTCAGAAAATTAGGAAACAACCCTCCTCAAGACCCAGTAATAGCACTTTTGGGTATATATCCAAAAGATGCTCAATCGTGCCACAAGGACATGTGCTCAACTATGTTCATAGCAGCTTTGTTTGTCATAGCCAGAAACTGGAAACAACCTAAATGCCCCTCGATTGAAGAATGGATAAAAAAAATGTGGTACATTTACAAAATGGAGTACTACGCAGCAGAAAAAAATAACGACAGCTTGAATTTTGCAGGAAAACGGATGGAGCTAGAAAACACTATTTTGAGTGAGGTAACCCAGACACAGAAAGACAATTATCACATGTACTCACTCATAGGTGGTTTATAAACATCAAGCAAAGAAAGCCAGCCTACAAACCACAATCCCAGAGAACTTAGACAATAATACGGATACTAAGAGAGACTTACATAGACATAATCTGAATGGGAAGTAGAAAGTATAAAAAGAATAAAAAGACAAGATCTCCTGAGTAAATTGGGAGCATGGGGACCTTGGGAGAGGATTAAAGGGGGGAGGAGAGAGGCAGGGAGGGGAGCAGAGAAAAAATGTATGGCTCAATAAATATCATGGGAAAAAGTAAAAATAATAATAATAATAATAATAATAATAATAATAATAGAAACCTCTGGGCAAAAAAAAAAGATGTAAGAGTTAGTAAGAAACCTGTGTGATTATTTTGGGTCTGGGTGGCCGAGAAATGAACAAGCAGCCTTCCCCTACACTCTTCCATGTAATGATACATTTCTCCCATCTGTAAAATGCATAGTCTGGGGCTGGAGAGATGGCTCAGCGGTTAAGAGCACTGGCTGCTCTTCAAGAGGTCCTGAGTTCAATTCCCATCAACCACATGGTGGCTCACAACCACCTATAATGAGATCTGGTGCCCTCTTCTGGCCTACAGGCAGGATACTGTATAAATAAATAAATAAATCTTTAAAAAAATGCATAGTCTGTATTCAGTGGTGTTCTTGAGAGGATCAGAACTATAGAATGTATTACAAATATATTATAACATTATAATTATATGTTATAAATTACATATAATATATAATATGTTATACATATAATTATAAATATATTATAAGAGGTTATATGTTAGGCTGTCTTATATGATAGGGACTGGGTAATCCATTAGTGGCTATCTACATTCCCAAGAGTTAGAAAACTGGGAAGCTGTGTAGTCTTTGAAGCTGAATGCCTTAAGAGTCCTAATCTGCCACCAAAGGCCTGGGGATCCCTGGAGAGTTGCTGGTGTTGATTCTATGTTGTACGATCAAAGAACCTGGAGTCTGACCTCAGCAGATGACACCAGCAGTAGTGACATATACACTTGCTTGGGGAGAAGGGCAAGTGGCAGGTACACCCTGATTTTACCCTTGACCCTCATATAACTAGGCCACCTGTACAAATGTGCTACCCACTCTGTGATTTGACCCACTCAGTCTTTTCTCAGAAGCACCTTGACCAGCACACACCTCTGGGTGTGTCTCTTAGGTGACCCTAAATCCCGTCAAGTCCACAAGACCAACCACCACACAGATTAAACTACTTCGTTACAGCAGTGCGAATGGAATGGAACCTATGTGACCAGTGGGTAGAACTGCTCACTTAACTTTTCATATTCTTCATATAATAGAGAAGTATTAGTGACTTTTCTATTGCTGTGACAAAACACCATGATGAAAGCGATTTATAGAGATAAAGAGCTCATCTGGGACTTACGGTTCCAGAGGGTTAGAGTCCATGATAACAGAGTGGAGGTGACTGAAAGCGGCAAACAGACATTGTTAATCCCACCACCTGAGAATAAGACCACTACCACAGTTTCAAGTCAAACTTGAAGCAAGCTCTAGTTAAATACTGGCCAGGTGGATGAACTCTGGCCAGGGCCAGATCCTGGGAAGTGGCCCCAGACCAAGTATTGCAAGGGCTTAAGAAGGAAAACTCATAGTTGATTGCATTTTTCATGATGTCCAATCAGGAACAAGTAAAAAAAAAATACCCCAACCCCAAGAGGAGTAAGACAAAAGACTGCATTAACATGATACAAGGAAATGAACAGACCAGTTGAAGGTTGCATCCATAGTTAAACATTCTGTCACTAGATCAAAACAAGTAATGGTCACACCCTACACCAAAACATTCTGTATGCAAACTACTCCCTGGGTGGAATCCATTGTTATCTCATTAACGGAACTGGAACCTTAGTTGGATCCTTAGATTTCTGTTTGAGGTGGAAACATATCTACTTCTCTATTCCTGAAATACAAGGTCTGGGTATTAGCTCACCTGTTGATGATAACCTTGAGAGAGCGGAACTCTCTGCTCCAAATCTAAGTGGGACCTTTGTTTGAGGTAGGAACACAATAACCTTGAAGGAATAGAGGTAAATTCCAACTCTCTGACCTTTGGTCAAGAAATGAGGCTGGGATTTTTGGGCCTCCACACCTTACAGACCCGGTTTGGTAACACACACCTTTAATCCCAGTAGCCATATTAGTTACCATAGAAACCAGGTAGTGCACGCCTTTAACCCCAGCCCTAGAAAGTATTATAAAAAGGGAGAAAACAGCTCTCAGACACAGTCTCAGTCTGAGATTCCTGAAGGCAGGATCGCTATTTCAGACTAAGGTCAACATAAGAGCCAGTGACTGGCTGTTTTGCTTTTCAGATCTTAAGGTTGAACCCCAATTTCTCTCTTGAGTTTTTATTAATTGTGCCGAATTCAGACATATCCTCCCAGCACCCCCACCACTTTGTGTCATAATATCATCAGAGATCCAAAAATAGTTTTCTCTTTGTGGGAGTCACACTTTAAAAAGCTTTTAGCCTTCTCATCATAAAAAGTTGATGGACTTCATATATACTTTGAGTTAGCAGTGCCTAGACGTGACTTACACCTGTAAATTCAGTACTCAGATGTATGAAACATGAGTATTGCTGCGTGTTGGAGGTTAGCCTGAGCTACATGTTGAGTTCTAAGCCAACCTGGGCTACAGAGAGAGGCTGTTTGAAATGTGAAGAACCCTAACGCAAAGAGCTAAAACTAGCAAGCTCAGTTTAGTGACAACAATGCACATTTTCTAGGAGACAGACCATTACCACGCACAGCGAGAACCCGCTGTACCCGAGATGGACCGTAGGTGGCGCCGCAGGGACTGGTAAGTGCGTCTAGGGTTCCCTCTAGGAGACGCGACTAGAGGGCGGGGCGATCCAGCCTCCTGCGAGGTGGGAGGAGCCTGCGGCCCGAGCCACGTGTTCACCGGCGCGCAGGCGCAGGATGGGGCACTCCCCCGGGAGTGAGGGCTGCTGGGCCGGATGACGTGGCCTGGCGGCGTCCGTGCCCGTCCTGCCTCCGGAGAACGGCGCTCCCGGAACGGCCCGCGGCCTAGTCCCGCCCAGCGCGCGTGTGCCTACCTGCCGAGCCCGGGCTAGCGGCGGGGCCTGCGGGGACGGCGCGCCGCTGACATGGGGGAGTGACGCGCCTGCGCCCGCGCTTCCGGAGCGGCGGCGAGACATGAGGAGCTCCTGCGGCGCGGGCAGCGGCGGCTCCTGAGCCGGCATGGAGGACAAGTACGGCGGGGACGCGCGGGCCGGGCCCGGCGGCGGCCTCGGGCCGGTGGACGTGCCCAGTGCCCGGTAAGGAGCGACCCACGGTGGGCGGCGGTGCGGACCGGCTTCCCCTGCGATCCGTGGTTTGAGATCCGCGAGCGGGCGGGAGTCCGGGCTCGGGGCGCGCCGCCTGCCAGTTTCCAGCCCCTGGAGAGACGATCGTGGGTGTCCCTTCCCGCCACGGTAACGCGGGGCTCCTTCCCCTCTCCCATGCCTGCCCGAGTGCCTATGCGGAAGGTGGCACCGTCTCGCGCGGAGAAACCAAAGTACAAGCCGATGAACTTGGGTGTACAGCACAGCAAAAGTCCAGCTCTGCCTGTCGTCGGGTTTTTGTGGGGAAGAGTGGAGGGCTTGTTTTATTTTAATAGTACGAAATGCGTGCTGCTCCCTTCCCCCAAATTCGTACGGTACAGGAATTGATGAAGTGAAAGTTCTTCCCCTCCCTCAAGCCTGAGCAGTGTACTGTGTCCTTTCTGGCCTGTCCCAAGTTCTCAGGCAGTGTTTAAAGATATATAAACTAGAGCCCAGCAATTTCGTTCAAAATTTATTACCTTCTTTTTTTTTTTTACGAGATTCAGTTTTTCTAATCAGTGTGCCCCTGAGATTTAATGATTGTTTGATAATGCTCCTAGAACGTATTAACTGCGTTTGTGAAAAGGACACATGCTGAATAGAATTTAAGCCAACTGCGGGGTTTGTAGCGTACATTTAGCTTTCCATGTATTTTGAGCGATTCATTTATAGCGTGTCACGTGTTAATCAGTGGCCCATAAGCGCTAAATGCGGACGGAGTTACTGGTATGGATTGGTAGAGGGAAAATACCAGAAAGGGACAAGACTAGGCCAATTCACGAAATTGGACTGTGGAGACAGACTAAAGGATCAGATGATTGTTACATTTCCTGTTGAAAACTGCTGGTTTCAGAGCATATTCATTGCCGTAGTCTTAAGAAGTACAGCTATTTCAGGGTAAAGTGTACTGTACTTCATTTACTCTCAAGTAATCCAAGGGCTGTGTGTGAGAGAGAGTGTGAGCGGTTTAAGAGTGTGTGTGCCTCCTCTCTTAGGCCAGCATGGGAAGTTTCCATCCTTGGCCGGTTTACCTGTGGCATTGCTAGCTTAGCAGAGTTGCTCTTTTGTAGTTGATTGCAGAATCTAAATTTTGACTTGGGACTGGCTGAATTTTCAGGTTGCCAGCATTTTTTGTATGGTCAAGTGCTGGTTATTTTTTTTTAAACTTTATTTATTATATATCAGGCCAGAAGAGGGCACCAGATCTCACTACAGATGGTTGTGAGCCATCATGTGGTTGCTGGGAATTGAACTCAGGACCTGGAAGAACAGTCAATGCTCTTAACCTCTGAGCCATCTCTCCAGCCCCCAAGTGCTGGTTATTAACTGCAACAAAAATTATCGGATCCTTTCATTGTGCCTATTTTCATGCCTAGGTTCACATATGTCTTAAGTAAAGGTTTCTTCTTCGGCTTCATTAAGTCTTTGGTGGTCAGGACAGCCAGCATTTGCTGAGCACCTCCTGTGCCCCACAGATTCAGTCTACACCTACCTTTAATTTTTACGGCAGCCTACAAATTTAAGTAGTGGTGTCCTTGTTTGATAGGTCAGGAAATTAAGCTGCCTAAGGTCACACAACTAATGAATGACCTGGGAGTCCCTGTTTCAGAACTCATGTGTTATGCATGCCTTCTGCTCACACGGGTGGATGCTTGACTATGTATTCAATGAGGTGGACTAGTATTGTTAGGCATCCTATTTCTTTTTGAGACAAGATGTCATACTGTGGTGGCCAGACCGGCTACGCCTTCAGCCTTGTAAGTGCTAGGATTACAAGCCTAGACCACTGTGTCTGGTCAGCGTACTGCTTTGTTTGTATATATGTGTGTTTTATGTACTCGGGTGTCCTGCTCTGTCACTACCTTCTTCCCTTGAGACAAGGTCTCTCCCTCAGCCTGGAGCTAGTCTGGCAGCCAGCAAGCCTCACCCAGCCTCCTGTGTCTTCAGTGCAGGGATTGGTTAGCACCCTGGCTTTTATGTGAATGCTGGGGATTCAAACTCATGCTTGCACAGCAAGTGCTCTTACCCACTGAACTATCTTCCCAGGCTCTTGGCTTTTATTTATTTAGTTTTGGTTTCTCTGGACAGGGTTTCACTGTGTAGCCTTAGCTGTCCTGGAACTTACTCTGTAGACCAGGCTGGCCTTAAACTCACAGAGATGCTTCTGCCTGTGCCTCCCAAGTGCTGGGATTAAAGGCATGTACCACCACCACCCGGCTTGTTTTAATTTTTTTAGTTTTAATACATATAAATGTTTGCTGGGTATATCTCCCTCCTACCCCTTTAATATCATCCTCCTTTGTAATACCTAGAGAACTGTGAGTGACAGTGATGAACGAAGTTCTTGGAGTTATAAAACCATATCCAGACTTTAATGATTACAAGTTAAGGACTGTCTAACCACATAGAAGACCAGTTATATTTTTTATGAGATCACTTAATAGCAAATAATGGTTTCTAAGTCGGGAGCTGGATTGAATGCCCCTGCATTGCCCTGAGGTCTAGCGGCCTTTATAAGAACCTCCCCTTCTCCCATCCCTTTTCGCCTGCTAGTCATTTCCCTACTTAACATGAACTACCGTGTTTGTATGTGGTTACTTAGCCTTAACCAGTGTTTCAGAGATGTCGAGCAGGAAGATGTATTAACTAGAACTTTCAAAGTCAAAGAATGCCGGAGCCAGCAGGATGGCTTGCTGCCAAGGCTGATGACCTGAGTTTGACCCCTTGGACCTGCACTTAGAAGGGGAGAACCAACTCCTACAAGTTCTCTGACCTCCATTTGACAGTGCCTGCTGCATGTGCACACATACCTACACAAGTAATAACAGTAAATGTATGTAATAGAGGGAAAATTTTTAAAGTCAAAGAATGCAATGTTTAAAATGTGAAAATAATTTTCCTAATTTGATAATTATAGCAGAGTATATATATTGCATGAAAGAGTCCAATGTCAGAATATGTGTATGATTGCAAATGTGCATAGAATGATATGTTTATAAACATAAGAGATGAAAAGGTTTGTAAAGCTATACCTAAATTGGTTACCTGTGAGGAGAAAGTTAGAAATGATTTAAAACCTTTCCAATAATCGGCTGTTCGGAAGTTAACATTGTAACCTCTGGGGTGCTGTGCGTGCATGTGTGTATGAAGATAGAGTTTGCTTACTCTTACTAGCATATTATCAATGAGTGTTTTACGTGATCTATATCATTCAAGTACCAATTTTTGAAATTTTTAGCATTTATACAGAAGTTATGAATAAATCTATAATCTTTATAAAATAAGTATGTTAAGTATAATTTGCCTTTTCCTTGATTTCAGTCATATGTAATCTATTGCTGAACTAAATCACTAGATTGAGCTAAACTTAAATACAGTAGGATCTTCAAGGCCTCCTCCTGTGCTCATGGTTTGCACATGCGCTGTGCTCTGACATAGCCTTCCCTTCCCTCTTAATCCCTGCATGGTTTTTAGTACACATAGATCTCAAATACTGCCAAGAGACCTTTCCGTTCTCTACAGGTAGGTAGAATCTTCTGTAAATATTCCTGGGTCTGTTTCCCTATTCTCTCCTGGACCCAGAACTCCTTGAGGGCAGAGTGCTAGCCTGGATTGAATGTCTTGGTTATGTTACATTGAAGCTTAAAACTGGAGAGGCTTAAACAAATAAAGATTCTCTCACAAAAGAAACCAGAGGGGTCAAGCGGTGGTGGCACACATCTTTAATCCCAGCACTCAGGAGGCAGAGGCAAGCAGATCTCTGTGAGTTCGAGGCCAGCCTGATCCATCTAGGAGAGGCACCAAAGCTCCACAGAGAAACCCTGTTCCTGTCTCGAAAATTTAAAAAAAAAAAAAGCCCACAGTGATAGCCCCTGAGACAAATTCATTACTATTGTTTACAGTATATTTTAAAATTATTTTTATATATTTTTGGGTTAGGCTAAAAATTTAAGTTTTAGGTAAGTTAGGTGTGATACAGAGAGTCATAAGTTTTGAGACAAGTCTGGACTACATAGCAAGACTCTGTCTCAAATATAGGGGGGTAGTTTTTCCTTAAAGGCAGAAATAAGGTAGATCAGTTCAAGGCACTTCTTTCCCTGTTGAGAGGAATAAATGAGGCTGTACCTGAAGCTACCCTGCTAGATCTCCCTTGGTCCCAAGGGCCATATGTAGATTCAACACATACTGAGTGAGCATGGAATATCCATCCAAACCAATCCGGAAGTTGGGCCTCACGTGGTTAGGAAGGAGTAGTTGCCTGGATGTGGGGAAGCAGGAGTCTGGAGGCCTGGTTTCTTGGAAGCCTAAGCTCTCCCACCCCTACCTTGCAGCTTCCTCCTGCCTTTATGAAGTATGTCCAGCCCTCCTTTTCGGGACTCTGGATCTAGTCACTTTCAACCATAATCAGTGCAGTCATTACCAGGACAGAGGAGGGACAGATGCCTCTTTCTCTGTGTTGTAAATTTCTAGTCTCTAAACATACAGAATGTGGTTTCTGTTTTGTTTTTGTAATTCTCGTTTTTGACTAACAATAAGTAAAACATATTTCAAATTTCTCCATGAATTTTGCTAAAATATATATATTGTCTGTGGGAGTTAGGGGGTACTAGGAATTGAACCTATGACTTCCCACAATCTACGCAGTTACTCCAACCACGGTGCTACATCCTCAGCCTCTTGCTTATTTATTTTTTGTTGTTCTTTTTTTTGAAGTTGGGTCTCACTAAGTTGCCTGTGCTATTTTAAACACACTTTCTTCCCAGGCAGGGATCTGTGAATTCAAGGACAGCTTGGTCTATGTAGTGAGTTCCAGGCCCGCCAGGGCTACATAGTGAGACCTTTGAGGGTCGGGGAGGGGGCAGATCCTTCTACCCAGCTTCCCAAGTATCTGGGATTACCAGCATGTCCTACCCTGACTGCCTCAATGTTGCTTTACATATGATGTTAATATGCATTGAATATAAGCCAAGAGTATATGTACCAAAATATAAACAGTAGTTGTTTGGATGGTGAGTTATTTGGGGAAGGTTTTTATTGTTGGTTTTTGTGTGTTCATGTGTATTTCCATGAATTTTAATGTCCTCCTGTACTTGTAAACAAGATTACAGCAATCCTAATGATTTCAATTACATTAAAAATTGTTTCTGTTTTTATTTTTCAGATTAACAAAGTACATTGTGCTACTGTGTTTAACCAAATGTTTGAAGGCTGTGGGACTTTTTGAGTCATATGATCTCCTAAAAGCTGTTCACATTGTACAGTTTATTTTTATATTAAAACTGGGGTGAGTATAGAGAGAGCCTTAATGTTTCTTATTTCTCTGTATCTTTAAGAAATCTTACCTATGTATCCTGTGAAGCTTATTCCTTCTGACAACTATTTGATAATTTTTTTCTTTAAATAGAAGCTTACATAAGTGTAGAAGTCCAGAGACCCATCAGAAAATGGTTATTTTAGCTGAGTGTAGCAGCCTGTAATCCCAGCACTAGGGAAGTTGAGTCAAAAGGATCATGAATTGGAGGCCAGCTCCAGTTTACACAGTTTATTCAAAAGTAAATTAAAAGGAGATGGTTAAATTCTTACAGCTTGCCAAACGTAGGGCTTTAGTTTAGTTTGTGCTGCTAAGATTTTTGCAGAACTGTTTTAATACCTATCTTAGTAGATGCTTTGGTTCATATCTATCTTAGCAACCAGTCTTTTGTATTATCTTGTATCATTTAATCTCATGGGGATAGGTGGAGGGGCTCCCCTTACACTCCTGAGAACAAGTGTAAAAATATGTCTTGTTTGTTTTTCTACACAGGGTTTCTCTGTAGCTTTGGAGCCTGTCCTGGAACTAGCTCTAGTAGACCAGGCTGGCCTTGAACTCACAGAGATCCACCTGCCTCTGCCTCCCGAGTGCTGGGATTCAAGGCGTGCACTACCACCGCCCCGCCAAAAATGTCTTTTTTTTATGAAAAATAATTTTGACAGTTTGTCCCGTGGTTAAGAGCAGTTGCTGCTCTTGCAGAAGACCTGAAGTAAGTTCCCAGCATCTACTCATGTGGACCACAAATGTCTGTGATGTCAGCACCATATCTGACACTCTGTGGCCCTGTGAGCACCAGTACACACATATGTGGACAAACACGCCCACATACCTGAAAATACAGTTCATCTTTAATAGTTTTGGCTTTGTACTTCCGTAGGGATTTATAGACTGTCCCTGATGTAGCTCACTCTCGAGGTGGTCATAAAAAATGTTACCTGAGGTTTGTCTTAGCACAGACATTCTATGTTTGCAAGTTAAATCATGCTGTGCTGTATTCCCTACACAACCCATCAAAGGACAGGGTCCTCGTGTATAGTTTGTATATAGTGTTCTTCCTAAATATTGATTTTTGGATCTTGAGATTAATAGTAATCCCCCGGTATGTTAATAAAAGTCTTATCGAAGACGCTTGAGGGTGTAATTTGGTGAATTAAGAAAGAAATTCTTGACTGGAAGAATTGACTGTTTTTTATATAACGTAGTAAGAAGATAGCTGCATGTTACTGTTACGTTGGTTCAAGATTTATCACTGCTGAATGTAATAGAAAATGAGTTGCTCTCTGTGCTTTGTTAAGGTATTGAAAGTATTAAGAGCTAAGCATAGTGGCTCATGCCAGTAATTCCACCACTTGGAAGACCCAGGCTAAAGAATCACAAGTTCAAGATCAGCCTGGACTGCATCATGAGATACTTCCTCTACAATACAATACAGTACAATAATGAGTCTTGACACTCTTTATCACTTCTGTGTTCTGAAGACAGTTATCAGGGAAGCTCCTGGTTTTGCCATAAAAAAGCCTCAGCACTATAAAGGCAGTAGCTACTACACTTTTGTGACAGAGGCTGGGACTCTGTACCCCTGGCTGACCTTGAACTTGCTTTGTAGATCAGGCTGCCTCTGCCTCCCAAGTGCTAGGATTAAAGGTGTGTACACCCAGCCTAGAGCAAGGTTTCTTTAAATGTGATAGTCATGAAAAATTTGGCAACAAAAACTTAATTCAAAATCGAATGCATAATGAACCTTAGGTGTTTCTGTAGCACAAATTAGCTGTAGCTGCAGTCTTGTTTCTGCACACAGCATGAATGCCTTGCACTGTGCATGTCATCTTGCCATACAGTTCCAAAGAATACTTCTGGCTCATCTTGACTCACACTCAAGACTCTCAGGTTTTGAATTAGTATTTTTACATTATATATAAAATTTTCTAATCTTAGAGAAACATAATGGTTTAATTACAGAAAACAAAGATTCAGTATTTCCTAGTGTCATTCTTCAGCATGTTCATATCACATTAGTGTATCTAAGGATTGTAAATACATCCATCTCATTAGTATGCAAATTTGCTTTCACCTCTAATAGTAAGACTGTATGCACCAAAGAATTTAAGATATTTTGAAGCCGGCCTTTAATCCCAGCACTCAGGAGACAGAGTCAGGCTGATCTCTGTGAGTTTGAGGCCAGCCTGGTCTACAAGAACTAGTTCCAGGACAGGCTCCAAAGCTAAAAAGAAACCCTGTCGAGAGAGAGAGAGAGAGAGATTTTAAAGATAAAATTTTGTTATGATTTGTTAGCAGTAAATGTTTGGTTTGTGTATATATTTTACATTCCTATATATCACAATAGCATAAAAATATGTCAGATAGAAAGGGGCCATAGGAAGTTTAAAAAGCTCTGCTCTGGAGGATAGCGTGTTTCCAGTTCCAGTGTATTTGTTAAACTGCACCTAATATTTAATGTAATGTTAACGTATTATTCTTTCAATGTTTACAGGACTGCATTTTTTATGGTTTTGTTTCAAAAACCGTTTTCTTCTGGGAAAACTATCACAAAGCATCAGGTGAGGTGTCAATAGAACGCCTAGTCCTTCAGCTCCCCTCTCAGTAGCCCAGAATAAAGCACCATTTTTACAGTTTGTTTTTGTTGTTGCTTATTTGTTTGTTTTGAGACAGGATCTCCTATAGCCCATTCTGGCCTCAATCTTGTTAAGTGGCCAACGACAACCTTGTACTCCTGATCACCTTGCCTCTGCTTCCCCTAGTGCTGCTATTGTAGGGTTACACCACCATTCCCAGTTTACATAGAGCTGATCCTGGGACTAGGAGTCTACCAACCTAGCTACACCCCAGTCCTAGAATTAACTCTCTCCTGACTTGCCTTTTCAAAATCGAAGCTCCAACAGTGAACTATAAAATCTTAACGTAAGGAGAAAAGGGTAACAAATTTTAAAGGGGTGTCTAACATAGTCTCCTTATTCAGAAAGGTACACAGATCAGACATGGAGTCATGCCCAAGAGGCTGGAGTGTCACTGGGGAATAGATTGTGTGCAGGGGCGGGTAGAAGTTTGGCCCCTAAAATCAGCTATATTCATGTCTTGTACTACTGACCTGATTTCTTTTTTCTTAATTTTGCTTACTTATAAAGATAACAATATTATTCTATGTATTTGTGAGGAATAAATTATTTTGTACATAGGTTTATTTTTTAACTATGCCTCACATGTGAGTGTGCAGTACTCCCCTCAGATGGCTTCATGACAGAAAGTTCCTCATTCGGCTTAGTCTCTCACAAGGTGACTCCCTGGGAGGAGTTGTGCTCTACTGCATGTCACAGTTATGGTCCTCTGCCATATTATCAGCATGGCAAATTGAAGTTCTTCTATTTAAGATTTATTTATTAATTATGTATGCAGCATTCTGCTTGCATGTGTCCCTGCAGGCCAGAAGAGGGCAGCAGATCTTATTACAGATGGTTATGAGCCATCATGTGGTTGTTGGGAATTGAACTCAGAACTCTGGAAGAACAGTCAGTGCTCTTAACCTCTGAGTCTTTACCCCCAGAAAGCAAGACATTTTAAAAATACAATTAATTTTTTTAACTTCATCTAAGTTTTCTTTCTCCATTTTCAGATACCTATAGCATAAAAAAAACTCATGGAAAGTCAAACATGGTCGTTTACACATGTACTTACCATGGCATCAGAAACAGGAAGATTAATATGAGTTCAAAGCCAGCCTGAGCTGCGTAGTGAGACCTTGTCTCCCAAAGAATCCTCATAGAGATTTTTTAAAAAAGAAAGAAAAATCTCAATCATTATTCCTAGAAAACAAGTGGAAAAAAATAGAAAATTGTGCTGTGTAGGAAAAAAGACTTAAGACCTAAAAGGTAGGTGTAGTGGTGCACCTCTTTAATCCCAGCACTCAGGAAATGGAAAGAAAGAAAATAAAAGAAAAAAACCTAGCAAGAGATGAGAATATAGACAATGGAAGTAAATCTAGCTAATAAGAGGATTTTGGCATTTTCTATTTAATGTTAAAATATGGGGTCTCACTGTTAGCCTGAGCAACTTGGAATTCATTATGTAGCCCAGGTTGGCCTGAAATTGAGGGTCTGCCTGCCCTATCTCCTGGGTTCTGAAATCAAAGACATGATCTACCATATGCTGCCTTCTGTAGGTGTTATTTAAGCATGGAATATTTACTAGCAAATGGATATGACTGAAGTTTTGTGGTTTTTTTCTGTTTATAGTGGATCAAAATATTTAAACATGCAGTTGCTGGATGTATCATTTCACTTTTGTGGTTTTTTGGCCTAACTCTTTGTGGACCACTAAGGTAAATAAAAACATGTATTTTCACTATTTGTTTACATTTATTCATTTGAATCTTAATTTTGTTCTGTATCTTTTAGTATTTGCATGTGCATATATGTAAAGGTCAGAGGACTGGCAGTCACTCCTTCTACCAAGTGGGTCTTGGGGATCATGCTTGGCAGCAAATACCATTACTCACAGAGCCATCTCCCTGGCCCTTGTTCTGTATTTTACATCAAGGATTTACTTGCACAACTGTTTCTGTCACTTCTATAGCATTGAATACATGTCAAAATAGAAGAATCGGTTTAGTCTGTAGAGTAATTCTTGGGTAAATATCTTTAACATATTTCTTAATGATCTATCATAGATATTTTATTTGCTAGAATACAAAAAAAAATCAGATAGAGAAGCTAATTTTTTGTTTTGTTTTTGTTTTTTCGAGACAGGGTTTCTCTGTGTAATGGTTCTAGCTGTCCTGGAACTAGCTTTTGTAGACCAGGCTGGCCTCAAACTCACAGACCCGCCTGCCTCTGCCTCCCGAATGCTGGGATTAAAGGCGTGTGCCACCACCGCCCGGCTCAGATAGAGAAACTAAAATGTTTTAAATGGGAAATGAAATAAACCAATAACCATAAGACGTCTTATAAAGGCTAAAGGCCTTGTTTTTCTCTTAACCCTGCAAATGCCCTCAAACTCTGTTTCAGAGTAGTGTGTAGTCATGAGACTACAGGTGTGGGAATGACGCAGGCTGTTCTCCTTTTGTTTCCTCTTAGACCTGTGTTGAGTAATCTCTGCATATGGGCCACTTTAGGAGGAAATGCTTTAAAATAATATATTGTAACGTGCGGCTCAGCATAAGAATTTTGTTTTTTTATGGGTTTTTTTTGTACTCTAAAAGGTGTTAGCAAGATGGTATAAGAAAAGGTACCTTAACTAAGCAGTGGTGGCGCAAGCCTTTAATTCCAGCACTTGGGAGGCAGAGGCAGGCGGATCTCTGTGAGTTCGAGACCAGCCTGGGCTACAAGAGCTAGTTCCAGGACAGGCTTCAAAGCTACAGAGAAACCCTGTCTCGAAAAAAACAAACAAAAATGGTACCTTGTCTTTGGTTAGGAAGAAATGTGGAGCTATGAGAGCTGAAGTGAAGGAGGCTGTGAAGGGTCCCAGTCGGAATAGTGAGGATGGGCGGTGCAGGACTTGAGAAAGGTTTCTCGTGGTGGCGCGGTGCCTTCTGGGCTGCGATTTCTTTGGCTTATTTGCCCCACGCTTTTCAGCTGCAATGTGCAGCAGCCATATCCTAGAGGAGTGGGAAAGTTGGCTGAATTTCTCAACTTGAGTAGAGGCTTTTCAGTTTATGCTTGATCATAATTGAATGCTTTTATCAGCCACTGTATTGTAACTTCTTATTTACAAAATTATGTTTTAGTTCATGTATCCCTGACCCTACATCTTAAGGATAGAAGGGAAATACTGGTTCTTTAGTCATCTGCTTCCTGCCTTATGCCCTTCCCACTACCCACACCGCCCTTCTCCGTCTCCCCATGGTGCACTTCAAGTGCCTGCTCAGAGCCAGGCACAGTGACACTCTTTAGTGTGCTTAGTGTTGCCATGTTGATACATTCATTTCTTAAATTAGACTCTTCCAAATACAATGAAAACTAAAGTTATAGGGGCTGGAGAGATGGCTCAGTGGTTAACACTGGCTGCTCTTCCAGAGGTCCTGAGTTCGATTCCCAGCAACCACATGGTGGCTCACAACCATCTGTAATGAGATCTGGCGCCGTCTTCTGGCCTGCAGGCATACATGGAGGCAGAATGTTGTATACATAATAAATAAATCTTTAAAAAAAAAAACTAAAGTTATAATCAGTGCGTTTATTGCAGACTTGGTTAAAGGAGAAAAAGGAAACATTTAACAGCTGGGAACAGGCTGACATTTAGATCTCTAAGACTCCTTTTCATTGGTTTTGAACTGTATCTCTCCGGCCACTCTCCTGTTTTGAGTTTGGGGTTTTGTTTGTTTGTGGGTTTTTGCTTTGTTTTGTTTTTAGACAGGAGCTCACTGTGTAGCTCTCACTGGACCTGGAGCTCACTCTGTAAACTAGACTAGCCTCAGACTCAGAGCAATCCACCCGCCTCTGCCTCCCAAATGATGTGACTAAAGGCATGCCACCACACCCAGCCTCTGAATTTTTTAATGAAGTATTTACACATAAAATACAGTAAATATAGACCATAAAAAAGTTTATTTATGTCTGTGTGTGCCACATGTGTGTGGGTGGCCATGGATGCCAGATGAGGGTGTCAGTTCCTCTGGTATAGAATTACAGGTAGTTGTGAACTGCCTAACATGGTTGTTTGGAACTGAATTTGAGCCCTCTGAAGAGCAACAAATGATCTGAACTGCTGAACCACCTTTTTAGCCCCTCTTTCCTTTTGGTTTAGGCATAAGTGTGTGCACCTAAGTGCACCGCATGCATTTGGGTGCCTGAAGAAGGCAGAAAGGATCGCTTCTTGGCCTTTTAGCTACGATCAAGTGTAGAAGTCAGAAAGGGGGTCAGATACCCTGAAATGGGAGTTCCAGGTGGTAGTGCACTATTATGTGGGGCTTGAACCAGGTCCTCTATAAGAGTGGTGAGCTCACCTAACCACTGAGACATCTCTCTAGCCTAACACAAATATATTTTAAGAATAATAATTCACTTCCTGATCTGGGAAGCCTTCTTCCTTGGGCTTGGTAGCACACACCTGCAATCCCAGCACTCGGGGTATAGAAGCAGGCAGATTTCTGTGAGTTCAAGGCCAGCCTCCTCTACAAAGCAAGTTCCAGGGCAGCCTGAGCTACACAGAGAAACCCTGTCTCAAAAATCCAAAATAATAGTAATATAGAGAGCAATAGAAGTTACCCAGAGTCAGCCTCTAGCCTCCATGTGCACGCACACGTGCACGTGTGCACACAGACATCACGTGCACCCACAGAAATCTGAGAGAGGAAGCACATGCTGTGCTTCCTGAGGTCAATTCCAGGAGCAGTGGCAGGAGGAGAACACTGGTTCCTGAAAGTTTTCCTCTGTCCTCTCTCCCCACCCCCATCCCCCGGAAACTGTGACGATAAATAACATTTTTTAACAAAAAGATGATATATTCTCAAAATACGATATTTTTTAATGACATAATTCTAAGATTGAAGATTATCATTGCCTGGTATTTTGTAGCCTCGTTATTTCTAAGACAGTTAATACCAAAATATTTTCCAAAGGAATTATCCATATTTCTTTTTCTCATGTTTTGTGAAACCAAAGGAATTTTCTTTTCTTACTCTGACTAAATTCGTACTTCCTGGAAAAGGTCAGATCCATTCCTGAGCAGTGTTTTCTTTTTGTAGGACTTTGCTGCTGTTTGAACACAGCGATATTGTCGTTATCTCGCTGCTCAGTGTGTTGTTCACTAGCTCTGGAGGAGGACCAGCAAAGGTAGGTTTTCCATCATTGTTGTGTTTAAAGTACAGGTGTTAAACACATTGTTCATGGCAAAAACAAACCATCTTTTACCATTTTAATAATGAAGAACTTAATACTAGCTAAACATTTTTCTGGTTTCATTTTGATGTGATTATAGTTTCGTAGGAAGTTGTAAAAACAGTGCAGAGATGTGCTTTCTAGTCAGTTTTTCCCAAAGGAGACTTCGAGGTTGATAATAGTATAATCCATGCTTTAATCCTTTATTCAGGTTTTAGCAATGTTACACGTGTGTTTGTAGATTGTGTAAACACCTCTACAACCACAGTAGAGAACTGACTTATCACCTGCGAAGATCTCCTTCATGTGCCACCCGTAGCCTTATTCTTCACATGCATAGGAAAAGCCTGTGAGCTTGCTGTGTTTAGTCTGCTGAACAGTTACCCAGCGCTTCACCAACTACTCATCCCTGTTGAACAGAAATGATTTAAGTATTACTGTCTTTTGGAAAATGAGTTGTCAGTCTACCGTCCAAATGTTAGAGCTGGCACTACACTATCTCCATTTTACCAAATTAAAATATTCCTACTCATGGTGCCTTGTCCTGGAAACTGGCATCTGATTCCACAGCAGTTGCATCCCCTCCCCTACCACACACAATAAATAAATCTAATTTTTAACAAATAAGAGAGTTTGATGCTAGCCTGTACTACATAGTGAGACTCTACCTTTAAAATCAAAAATGAAGGGGCAGCAGAGAACGGGGGAAGGAAAAAATGAAAGGAAATGGGGATTAAGAGAAAGGAACATTTTAGTTGTGTAGATTTTTATGTATGCTGCCTTTGGCCATAATTCTCACCGCACTAAGAATTTAATGAACAGACGAATGTCTCGTTTTCTTTTCTTTTTTTTTTTTTTTTGTTTTTCGAGACAGGGTTTCCCTGTGTAGCAGTTCTAGCTGTCCTGGAACTACCTCTTGTAGACCATGTTGGCCTCGAACTCCCTGGGATTCGCCTGCCTCTGCCTCCCAAGTGCTGGGATTAAAGGCGTGCGCCGCTACTGAGAATTTTTTTGTTTTGTTTTTTGGAGACAGGGTTTCTCTGTAGCTTTGGAGCCTGTTCTGGAACTAGCTCTTGTAGACCAGAGCTGTCCTCAAACTCACAGAGATCCACCTGCCTCTGCCTCCTGAGTGCTGGGATTAAAGGCATGTCTTGTTTTCATTTGGAATTTTTATATCTAACTTTCTGAAATGTTTATATAAACTAGGCTTATACATTTTCTCTGTAACTTTCTTTTATCCAAATTCTTTCCCTGCAATGACAACACAGACTTTAAAAGTTTATCAGGAAGCTGGGTGGTGGTGGCACATGCCTTTAGTCCCAGCACTCAAGAGGCATAGGCAGGCAGATCTCTAAGTTGGAGAACAGCCAGGGCTACACAGAGAAACCCTGTCTCTTAGAAAAGGTTTATCAGGGCACTGGATATATGGCTATGAAAGCAAGGACCTGAATTCAGGTCCCCAGCACCCATGTGAAAACCAGGCCCCAGGCCTTGCTCATTTTGCCTGTACCCCATTGTTGTGTGGTAGAGACAGGTTGGTCTAGCGCAGGCCAGCTAGCCTGCCTAGCCAAAGCAGCCAGTTTCAGTTCCAGCTTCACTGAGAAACCTATCTCAAAAAACAGGGTGGAGAGTTAAGAGGACTGGAGTGTGGGTTTCCAGCAACTCTCTGGGTGGCTTACAACTCCTGGGGATCTGACACCCTCTTTTGTTCTGTGAGGGCACCTATGTTCATGTGCACAATTCCCACATGCGTACACATAGTTTAAATAAAAACAAATCTTTTAAAAAGTAGAGAGCGATAGAAATTACCAACCATCTTCGTCTGTCTTCCTTATGCTTGCATACAGCGAGCACACATCCACCAAATGCATCTTTAACACTGTCTTAGGAATGCCTTGATTTTCTCAGCATGGTTCCATGGACCTTCCCCCTAGGGGAACACCAGCTAGACTGTTCTGTTTCTTAAATGTTGCAGAATGCGAAACAACTCTACTATTGTTTCTTAGATACTGAGGGCTTTTCAACCAAAAATTAGGAAACTTAGTCTGTAAGCTGTAATGGTTTGTTCATATTAATATGCCTGGTCACATTTAGAAGGAGATACAGTGCTAACATTAAAATGCTCTGCAGAGTTTATTTCTGTTGCTTATTATTTGTTACACTGTAAACTATGTAAAGATGATAATGTCAAGTGTTAATTTTCACTAAATGTTCCTTTTTTGTTTTGTCTTGTTTTTCAAAACAGGGTTGCTTTGGAGCTTGCCCTGGAACTCACTCTGTAGACCAGGCTGGCCTTGAACTCAGAGATCCACCTGTCTCTGCCTCCCCAGTGCTGGGATTAAAGACATGCGCCACCACTGCCCAGCATGCATTTTTAACTCTCCTGAAGCCATGCTTGGTGGAGGATTGTGAGTACAAGGCCAGCCTGGGCTGCGTAGCAAGAGCCTGTCTCAAAAGTGAAAGGGACAGAAACCTTTTCCTCTAGCATTAGTGTGGTTATCATGCTAATAATTAACCTTTTAATAAAAAAGAGAAATAGAACTTTCTATTTCTTCTCTTTCAGACAAGAGGGGCTGCGTTTTTCATTATTGCTGTAATCTGTTTATTGCTGTTCGACAATGATGACCTCATGGCTAAGATGGCTGAACACCGTATCCTTTTACACTAGATTAAAGTCTGGGAGAAAATTAGAAGCCGGCAGAATGGGAAAAAGAAGGAAATTAAACTCATGGGTCACAAGTGACTTTCCGAGATCCATGTTGACATTAATCACTGTTCAAATAAATAGTAAAATTATTCCAAGTTGAATATTTTAGAATATCCTCAGTATTTTTCTGCAGTGCTCATATTTTAGAATGCCCTGCTGCTAGAAAACAACAAAACATTTAAATTCCTTTGCCCTAGTTTTTACGGTCTTGCCCCGAATTCCTCTTGCCTGCTCAGTCCATACTCTTGAACCCATCTTTCAAGTCAAATATGTCTGTTCTCTAACCTCAACTCTATAACCTGCCTTATTCTTTTCCAGCCATACGCCTTTGTCTATTCTGCGGTACAGTACCAGTTTTCCTCTGAGTGCTGAATGACACTTAGTACCCTGAGGTTTATTAATAAACTAATAGCAATTTATTCTGTTACACTGAGATGGGGGCAGAAAAAGCTCCAGATTGTATCTGCTACATCCACTCCGACACACTCTCCTGTCTGCTGCTCACTTTGCTGGGCCTTGTGTGGTCAGCGATAGAAAGAAGACAAGTTGAAAAGAAGACTGATTTTACAGACTGACCTGAAGATGTAGCATTAAGGTCTACTTCCATCACAGGAGTAGACCAAAAAGATGCCCTGCCTATTTGTGCATCTTTTGGAGGCTAAGAACCAAAATAGAGTCACTGTCTCAGCACAGTCATAGTCATACAGCGGTACACACACCCAGAAGCCAAGCATGGTAGCCCATCTCCTGGGAGGCAGGGCAGGGGTTCAGGAGGGTCCAATTTGTAAATTGTTTTTAGAATTAAACTGAATTGTTTTCAAAAGTACCACATTACTAAGGGTAGTTGAAATGGCATACCCAGGCTGGTTTGTCTTCAAAATAAAGTGATTAAACTTTGAACAGAACTTTCGCTTTGGGAGCTGAGATTGAAAAGTGTTTTCCTTTACTGCAGTTTCCTTAGCTGAAGGCCATCATGACAGCGCTCTAACTCACGTGCTTTATACAGCTATTGCCTTCTTAGGTGTGGCGGATCACAAGGTGTGCGCTTCTCCATGTTGTAACTGTCACAGCGCGGGGAGGGGGGGGGTATGGGAGGCAAGACCTCAGGTAGCCCAGCTCTCCTAGAACTTGACAGGTAGCCAAGGACGACCTTGAACTCTTGATCCTCTTACCTGTACCTCTAGGCCTATGCCACCATAGAAATTATAATTTTTAAGTTTCATTTAAACCTGACATATGTCTTTACTCTTCACACTGAAGCAGCTGATGTAAGAGGATCTCCAGTTTAAGGCCAGCCCAAGCTACATCATCAGTACTGTCAAAAAATATATATATATATTTAAACTAATTTATCTCAGGACTGGAGAGATGATCTCAAACATTTGTAAAGAAATGTATAAATCTTTAGGGAATTTTGAATATGATAGTATGTATGTTTTAATGAGATGTTTCTTATTTTCGCTTATAGGGTGGTGTGCTCTTGCTGGTGCTGGCTTTATGTTGTAAAGTTGGTTTTCATACGGCTTCCAGAAAGCTCTCTATAGATGTTGGTGGAGCTAAACGCCTTCAAGCCTTATCCCAGCTTGTTTCTGTGTTTCTCCTTTGCCCGTGGGTGATTGTTCTTTCTGTGACAACTGAGGTAATTGTTTAACAAATAGAGTTACCATTAGAAATTTCAGTTCAGCATTTTTTAATTTGAGGTTGAGAGTAGTTTAAATTATCCTTGTTTTTTCCTTCGATTTTTTTCCCTTTTTTTTGAGTTAATTTTAATTGTTTATAAAAAAAAGTAAGTCAATACTATTACATTTACATATACTTCACATTCATTCCTATGGCCCAAAGGAATTGAAGAAAACCCAGCTAGTAGTCTTGAACTCAAAGATTTTGGCTCCTTAGTATTATAAAATTAAACAAGCTTGGGGTTTTGTTAGTACTCTGGAGAATACTAGAGAAATGTACTGATACTTTGTGACTCTTCCATGTTGGCATGTTGTGAATCATATTGAGTCATGAGTATTTGTTTCTATATAAATGATCTGTGAAATCTGCTCTCTCCCTGTAGAATACTGACGGAGTTTTGTGTTGTCTGTTTCCATTTCTAGAGTAAGGTTGAGTCTTGGTTTTCTCTCATCATGCCTTTCACCACAGTTATCTTTTTTGTTGTGATCCTGGACTTCTATATGGATTCCATTTGTTCAGTCAAAATGGAAGTTTCCAAGTGTGCCCGCTATGGATCCTTGCCCATTTTTATTAGTGCACTCCTTTTTGGAAATTTCTGGACACATCCAATAACAGACCAACTCCGGGCTGTGAACAGAGCAGCACACCAGGAGGGCACGGAGCACGTCTTGTCTGGAGGAGTGGTAGTGAGTGCCGTGTTCTTCATTTTGTGTAAGCATTCGCCCTTGCTTTTATTTGCATTGATCTGCTGTGTGGTTTCTGCTGTTTAAGCATTCAGTATAGAAGTCGTTCAGTACTTGCATTTTAGTCCTTGCTGACAGTGACCATGTTGGTGACTTAAATGCTCAAAGCTAGTCTAATAGTCTCTTTTTCTCTTTGTAGCGGCCAACATCCTATCATCTCCCTCTAAACGAGGACAGAAAGGCACCCTCATTGGGTATTCTCCTGAAGGAACGCCCCTCTATCACTTCATGGGCGATGCTTTCCAGCACAGCTCGCAGTCAGTACCTAGGTTTATTAAGGAATCACTAAAACAGATCCTCGAGGAGAGCGACTCTAGGCAGATCTTCTACTTCCTGTGCTTGAATCTGGTAAGAATTCTAAATATTAGACATATTTTAAAGCACAATGTTTTTATTTTGGCATGAGATGTAATTTTAGCACTTTAGTTTCTGACAAAGATGGGCTAAAATTTACATTTTTCTCTAATTAGTAGCAAGGCACATTCAGACAAGGCACACAATTTTTGCAGTACTGTTGGAATTCTGGTTTAGAATGCTGTTTTAAACCACTGCTCCCGTAGCTTGTAAGGGGTGGAGTTGCCCCTTTAGTGGGGTGTCAGTGCACACTGCTGATACTGACGTTTTAAACCTTGCCCACAGATAGACAGATCGAACAGTGCCTTCTAGTTTATAAAATGGCTGTGTCTGATAGCTTACTTCTTTATGGTCTTATGAAATAGTTTCCAGGGTAAGTGTCAGGTAGAGTTTGAAACACATCATCTTCAAAGACAGTTTGGGTAATTAAAGGTTAACTTCTTAGGATTAAAGTTAATAGTTCTTTATTGTAATTTATTCTCAACGTGCTCCTCCTGTAATGTTTGAAACCTTTTTAGCTTTTTACATTTGTGGAGCTGTTCTATGGCGTATTAACCAATAGTCTAGGCCTGATCTCAGATGGATTCCACATGCTCTTTGATTGTTCAGCTTTGGTCATGGGACTCTTTGCTGCCCTGATGAGTCGATGGAAAGCAACCCGGATTTTCTCCTATGGGTAGGTATGCTATCAAGGCACTCAGTTTCTTTCTTTTTTTAAACAGTTCAGATTCCATCTTCAGGAACAAAATACATTACATCCCAAATAATAATGCCAAATCTTCACTTTTATTTCATTTCAAGTTAATGGGGAATAAAAGCTACTGAATGGCAGTCAGCTCAACATTATTCTTCCTAACACATCTGTTTAAAAGCAAAGAGAAAAAATACCACCTAAATCATTTGTGGTTCATGTTTCTTTGAGGGCATGAAATATTCATGACCATTAGCATCTTTTTGTTAAGAAGTATTTAAAATTTGAAGTGACTGTATGAAAATATCCTCCCATTATGACAATAATTGAACAAATGTCAAATCTCTTTTGCATGCAAGTTGTTTTAGTAAGACTTACTCTAGCTAGGCTGTGGTGATACACGCTGTTAGAAAGAGAAGCTATAGCTCATAAAACCAAAAAAAAAAAAAAAAGACAGAAGCCTATTTAAATAAACCTACCCCTTAGTGATTGTTTATATTTTGGAATTCTTGTGTGTGTGTTTTGTTTTAGGTGTCTGTGTGTCTGTGTATGTGTTGAGTGTGTTGTATGTGTGTGTACCATATGCATACCTAATGCCCACAGAGGCCAGAAGAGACTTGGGACTGGAGTTACAGACAGTTATCAACTGCTGTGTAGTTGCAGGGAATCATACTTGGGTTCTCTGCAAAAGCACCAAGAAGTGCTCATAACTTCTGAGTAGTCTCTCCAGACCCAGGTGAAAAGTGGATGAACCAAAACACAATAGTTTTGGTAGAGAACAGAATATGTGCCGTGAAAGATACAGGACACATCAGAAGTTTAGAGAGAGATGATTTGTTGGCACAAAATCAGACAAGGCTTTCTCTAAGAAGGGCTGTGTATATACAAAATTCCAATAAATATGTATTTGGGATGACTTTTGAACATAAATGATATTTTTAAATTTTGATAATTTTATATTATTTACTTAGTAGTGTGAAAACCTGGACTTGTTTCCTCACTTATTATAAGTTTATAATGTTTATATTTTTAAAGTACTTGTTTTTCTTTTCTAAAAAGTACTCTGTGTTTTTAGGTATGGCCGAATAGAAATTCTCTCTGGGTTTATTAATGGACTTTTCCTGATAGTCATAGCTTTTTTTGTGTTTATGGAATCAGTGGCTAGATTGATTGATCCTCCGGAACTAGACACAAACATGTTGACAGTAAGTATTTCTCTTTCCTCTTTGAGCTCCTCGTCTCACACAACTCGTAGCTACTGACCTAGGGCAGGCAGTTCTGACTTTGTTGAGTCAACATGACTTCCATTCTGGTGCATTGTCTTCCTCGTGTACTGTTTTGTTTCCTGTGGTTTTGGTAACTACTTTAAATCTAAAGTTTTAAGTCATTTTTAAGCAGGCTATGGTGATGTATACCTTTAATGTCAGCACTTCAGAGATAGTCCAGAGGACTCTGTTTTATCTGTGTTGTTATTAGTCTCTTACTGTGTAGAACAAAACACAGCATATGTGGGTGGATTTGGTATCATCCTCAAGCATACATTGAGGTCTTAAAGCATACGCCCCAGCCGGGCAGTGGTGGCACACGCCTTTAATCCCAGCTCTCAGGAGGCAGAAGCCGGCAGATCTCTGTGAGTTCAAGGCCAGCCTGGTCGACAATAACTAGTTCCAGGACAGGCTCCAAAGCTACAGAGAAACCCTGTCTCAAAAAAAAAAAAAGGAGGGCATGCGCCCCAACAAAGACTAATAATGTGTTTACATTATTACTGCGGGCTTTTAGAAACCAATCCTTTTCTCAGATACCTTGGATTAATAATAGTAACTTGTATTATGAAATGTACAGGTTTTGTTATGACTTAATATTTTCTCTTTCAAGATTGTATTTTTAGATGCCTGAAGGCATTTGTACAATGTTAGAGATAAAATCGGAAAAGAGTAAAAATTGTACATATTTTACCCAGTAGATTACATAACTATTATAGCAGTTTTAGTTCTCCCTGTCCCCCAGCCCTTATGCATGTCTCTTCTGTTGGGATGCTTTTTGTTAAGCCGCTCTCCACCTCACAGTGTCTCAGGCTCACTCTCAGTGACACTGACTTGGGGTTGCATTCCTCCACAGCTGAGATGTGTTTTTAGACCTTGAGTCAGGTATGTATCACGAACTTTTTAATGCTGGCACTTGAGTCTTTTAATTATGTGTATGTGTATTTTGCCTACATGTATGTCTGTATACCATGTAACAGGCTAGAGAGGTCGTGGGGATCCCCTGGAACTGGAGTTGTGAATGGTTGTAAGCCACCATGTAGGTGCTGGGTCCTCTGGAAGAGCAGCCAGTGCTCTTAACTGCTGAACCATCTCTCCAGCCCTCTTCCACCTGACCTATAAGTAGGAAAATGAGTTAATTCTCAAATCACTGAAAGCAGTTTAGAGTTTTGGTTCACTTGTACAGTTGAACCAATGATGTGCCCATCTGTTTTGAGACAGGGTCTCACAATGTAGCCCTGGCTCACCTGGAACTCACAGATCCACCTGCCTCTGATTCCTGAGTACTGGGATTAAAGGTGTGCACCACCATGTACTGCCAGAATTTGCCATTCTCAATCACATTAAATTCAAATTCAGTTTTTTTCTGGTATTTGAAAGTTAAAATGATCCAAAATTTTTTTCTGGGAGAACTTAGTGATGTTTACTGTGAAGTTTTTAAGCTGTAAGTAGGAAAAGTATACAGCCATGTAATAGCTTCTAAATAGCAACTTTGTTTTCTAAGCTTCAAATTAAAGCTTTGTTGTCTCCTTTCTGCTAGCCAGTCTCCATTGGAGGACTGATTGTAAACCTTATTGGAATCTGTGCCTTTAGCCATGCCCATAGCCATGGCCATGGAACTTCTCAAGGACACTGCCACTCACCCGATCAAGGCCATTCTCACCATACTCATGGACACGGTGATCATGGTCACAGTCACGGCTTCACAGGTGGAGGCATGAATGCTAACATGAGGGGTGAGTTCTTAGGAAGTCCTGTCTCCTGGTTGATCGTACTTGTTTTTATTAAACATTGGCCTGCTGGTGTCACGACTCTAGAGATGGTGGGACCTGAGAAAATGGAGCCAGTAATGAGGCGGACTAAAATCTCATGAAGTAGCCGTCTTTATTTAGAGCCTTAGACAATTTGTACTCTGAGGGTTAAGAGGTCACCAGTAGTTCTCATGAGTTCAAGCTGTATATAATCACAAGGACAAGCCACACGTGACAAAAATATGTTTTTCCATATAGAGAATAGTTTAAACATTTAATTGAACAACATCAAGCATACTGAGTGATCTGAGGTAAACTCACCCCTATCTGCTACACCTGGGAGGAGCACAAAACATCTTCCAAAAACAATTCTGTGTTTTGAAGAAACTGAGGTCATGAGACTTTCGTCTTTTTTGTTTTGGTTTGGTTTTGGTTTTCAAGACAGGGTTCCTCTGTAGCTTTGGAGCCTGTCCTGGAACTAGCTCTTGTAGTCCAGGCTTGCTGCAAACTCAAAAAGATACGCCTGCCTCTGCCTCCCGAGTGCTGGGATTAAAGGCGTGCGCCACCACCGCCCGGCTGTCTTTTGTTTCCTTGGAGTTTTCTCACAAGCACAGAGAATTCTCACACAACTCCGTTCATGAACCGTCTTCTGAAATTCTGGTACAGTTATTACTCAGGATTTTGTTGTTTTGTTTTGGTTTGGTTTTGGAGACAGGGCTTCTCTGAGTTGCTTTGGCTGTCCTGGAACTCGCTCTGTAGACTAGGCTGGCCTGCCTCTCCTTCCCAAATGCTATAATTAAAGGCATAAGCCACCACTGCCTGGTTTATTCAGGATTTTTTAAAGGAGAATGCTAAGAATATAGCTCAGTGAAGAAAGAGTTCTTGCCTAGTGTGCCCAGGCTCTCAACACTAAGCTGCGGGGACCAGCGTGGGGGCGATGTCAGTAAGGTGAGCTCGTCACAGAAGAAACTCTGCTCTCACGTGACGAGACTCAGGCTCAGCATGGAACAGTAGCCAGGGAGAGAGGTAAGGACAGATGGGTCCTTGGGCCTGAGGTTCCTAATGAGTAGTTCTGAAGACCCACAGTCTATGAAATCTTATACCTGTAGGCCATAAAAAGTAGGGAAGAAGACATCTTAGGTTATGTTCACTTCACAATAAAGTCATCTTAAAAAATGGAAATGAAGGCTAGAGAGGCCTACCACACATGGCAGCCTTTGATTATTAACACCATAAAACAAAAAAGGAAATACACTTGTGCTTAAATGTCCATGTTTAAATCAATTGCTGTACCATTAATTAAACTCATGACTGACAAAACAAATGTTGTACTATAAAAAGAACTGGGTTTTATTAATCTCTTTTGGTATTGAATTGTTTGTGTCTGTAATTTAGGTAATGTCAAAACTTGCTCAAGCCAGATGGTGGTGGCAAATGCCTTTAATCCCAGCACTCCGGAGACAGGTGAATCTCTGTGAGTTCAAGGCCAGTCTGGTCTACAGAGTGAGTTCCAGGACAGCCAAAGCTACACAGAGAAACCCTATCTTTTTTTTTTTTTAATTTACTATTTATTTTTTTGTCTTGTTTTGTTTTTCTTATTTATTTATTATGTATACAACATTCTGCTTTCATGTATGCCCGCACGCCAGAGGAGGGCACCAGATCTCATTATAGATGGTTATGAGCCACCATGTGGTTGCTGGGAATCGAACTCAGGACTTCTGGAAGAGCAGGCAATGCTCTTAACCACTGAGCCATCTCTCCAGCCCCCGAAACCCTGTCTTTTAAAAAATTAAAAAACTTAGCTTAAGGGAGCTGGTACAGGGTGACTTGGTGGGCAAAGGCTCTTACTGACCAGTGATGCTCTTATTGACCAAAATTTAATCCTAGAGCCCATGTAAAGGTGGAAGGAGAAAACCAATTCCACAAAATTGCCTCTAACCACCATACATGTATCGAGGCATACACATCCATACACACATATCATGCACACACAGTAATAAATACATTTTTTTAAAGAATATTTAATTTTACTTTGTTTTTGTAGGAACAGCTTTTAAGCACATGATTTTTTACACATACCAACTTGACTGCATTATTTTTAAAAGGTTCTTCTGAAAAGATCATGAAAAATGCTTGGTTTTGTTTTGTTTTTGTGTTTGGTTGTTTGGTGGGTTTTATAAGGGTGGGGGGAATGAGACAGGGTTTCTCTGTGTACCCCTGGCTGTTCTAGAACTCACTATGTAGATCATACTGGTCTCAAACTTAGGGATCCACCAGCCTCTGCCTCCCACGTGCTGTGGTTGAAGCCATGAGCCACCAGTGCCTGGCACTAAAAACACTCCGTTTTTTAGCTAGTTATATTACTTTTTTAAAGACAAAATCTTTAAAATTATAAAATTTTAAAGACAAAATGAGCTAGTGTTGAATGCATTCCTATTTTTTTAAAGGCAGGGTCTTACTATGTAACTGGCCTGGAACTCTCTGAGACCTGCCTTTTTCCTCTTGAGTGCTGGGATTAAAGGCATGAGCCACTCAGCGGTAGAGCTCTCGCCACCACATAAAAGGCCTTGAGTGCAAGGAGGCGGGGGAACAAAACAGACTTGCTTCAAGCATGATGTGTAGGAAGCCTTCCCAGACAAATACTGTGTTAAGACTTAGCAGACTGTGTCACGATTAACTGTGTCCTTACATAGTCTATACTCTGAGTTCCTTGACAGTAACCGTGCTTTAGTCCCTAACAAGGTGCCTGGTGCTGATAGGTATCAGCCGTGCTGGTAAGGAGGCCAGTTAGATGAACTATCATTGCTCATGTCCTTAACATTTTATTTGTAGGTGTATTTCTCCATGTTCTGGCAGACACACTGGGCAGCATTGGTGTGATTGTTTCCACAGTTCTTATAGAGCAGTTTGGATGGTTTATTGCCGATCCCCTGTGTTCTCTTTTTATTGCTGTGTTAATATTTCTCAGTGTTATCCCACTGATTAAAGACGCCTGTCAAGTCTTACTTCTGCGACTACCACCTGAATATGAAAAAGAACTACATATTGCTTTAGAAAAGGTAACTTCCTCACTACTTTATCCTTTAAAAATAGCGCTTAAAGTTAAGTAAATAGTTTCAACAAATAATAAGCAAGGTATAAATTAATATAATACAGTTTATCTTAAAGAATATAAATACAGGGGCTGGAGAGATGGCTCAGTGGTTAAGAGCTTTGCCTGCTCTTCCAAAGGTCCTGAGTTCAATTCCCAGCAACCACATGTGCTCACAACCATCTGTAATGAGATTTGGTGCCCTCTCCTGGTCTTCAGGGATACATGCAGGCAGAACACTGAATACATAATAAATAAATAATTCTTTAAAAAAAAAAAAAGAATATAAATACAGTAGAGCGGGCCTTAGTGGCTCAAGCCAGTAATCTCAGTTGACCTGGAGAGTAAGATGAGCAAAAGTTTAAGACTAGCCTGGGCAACTTAAGTAAGACTGTCTGAAGATAAAAAGAGCTAAGAATATTATATTACAGTGACAGAGTACATGTCTGCATATATGGACTCTAAATTCAACCCCAGGGCTACAGGAAGGGGAAGGAGTGAGAAGGAGTGAATGGGCAGGAGAGTGAGAAGGAAAGGAAGGGAGAAAAAGACGAAACAGTACACAAACCAGGAACTGAATGTATACATTGTTCTGCCTGCAGGTCAGAAGAGGGCACCAGATCTCATTACAAACGGTTGTGAGCCAACATGTGATTGCTGGGAATTGGGTCCTCTTAACCACTGAGCCATCTCTCCAGCCCTGATGCTTATTTTCTAATCTCTATTCAGTTCTTTTGTCATTAGAATTTTGGTTTTGGTTTCTTTTTCTTTCTTTTTAGTATTATTTAAAAATAAGGCAAGAAGCTATGATTCAGTCACAATCCTGAGGATCTGAGTTGAGTCCCCAGAACCCATGTCAAGATGCTAGGCATGTAATGTCACCTGTAATCCCAGGGGACCAGGATAGCCTGATTTATAAGCTCCAGGCCAGTGAGATGTCTTGTTTTAAAGAAGATGGATGGTATTTTTAAGGAAAACCTCACTGGACCTACAAAGGCAGACAGACACACACACATATAGACATACGCGTATGCACATAAAAAACTTATTTGAAAAAGTGCTTAAAGGGCTGAAGAGATTGCTCAGCGCTTAAGAGCATTGGTTGCTCTTCCAGAGGACCCAGGTTCAGGTCCCAGCTCCCACATGGTAGATCACAACTGTTTGTAACTCCAGTTCTAAGGGATCCAACACCCTCTCACAGACATACATGCAGGCAAAACACTAATGCACATAAAATAAAAATCATTTAAAAAAAAAAGAAAGAAGGCACTTGAGAAACAAAATAAACTTACAGAATTAACTGAGAAATTAGTAGAAGCCTGTTTTGTGATTATAAAGTTATAGAATTAGCTCACAAAACTGATAATTTTTTAATTTATTTATTATGTATATAGTGCTCTGGGCACCAGATCTCATTATAGATGGGTGTGAGCCATCATGTGGTTGCTGGGAAGTGAACTCAGGACCTCCAGAACAGCAGTCAGCTCTCTTAACCCCTGAGCCATCTCTCCAGCCCAAACTGATAGTATTGATAGTATGTACTTGCACTTTTTTTCTTTTTCTTTTTTTTTTTTTTTTTTTTGAGATAAGGTCTTGCTACATACCTCTGGTTGGCCTGGTACTCACTAAGTAACCTAGGGTGGCCTCAAATTTGCAGCAATTCTTCCTCAGGCTCACCAGTGCTAGGATTACAGACATGTGCTCTATACCCAGCCTCTCCCAGTTTTCATTTTAATGAGTTACTTAAGTTTTCTCACATTCTCATAATCAATGAATGCTATATCATCATACTTCTTTTAAAAGATTTTATTGCTGGCTTATTTTTTGAGATAGGGTCTTGTGTAGCCCAGGCTGGACTTTAATTCCACATGTTGCCTGCTTCCCAAGTGCTAGGAATACAGGCATGTTTCACCACCACCATTTTTTTTTCCAGTATGAGGGACTGAACCCAGGACTTTGTACGTGTTAGGCAAGCACTCTATCAACTAATGACATCCTCAGTTCTAAAAAGTATTTTTTATTTCAAAAAATATCTCATAAGGAGATATCGCAGTGGTTAAGTGTTTACCTCTCCAGTTGGCAGCTAGCAGTGAACCTGGGAGGGCGGAGCCTAAAGATGAGGTGGACTGACAGTCTCATGAAGTAGCAGCTTTAGTCAGACCCTCAGTTTACACTCTGAGAGTTAAGAGTCACGTGAGCAAAGTGTCCCAGTCACAAGGACAAGCCGTGTGTGGCAACAACATGGTTTTTTGCAGAGGCAAAAAAAACCATAAATAACAGTAGCCAGGTGTGAGAAGTGATTTGAAGTAAACTCACCTGGTCCCAGACCCAGGAGGTGCACAAAAGCATTCCAAGAGCAGTTCCATGTTTTCAAAGAAATTGAGCTCACAAGACTCTCGTTTTCTTGGAGTTTACCCACAAACACTCAGAATTCCCCTCACGCAACTCCATTTGTTTAAATAATAACACATATGCCCATTACAGAGAAGTTTTAAGTACAGCAAAATATAAAGAAGAAAAATCAGATGAAATTTGACAGCACTTTATAAGTTGTTTCACTACATAAAATACTTGAGGGCTGGAGCAATGGCTCAGCAGGTTAGAGCACTGGCTTATCTTCCAGAGTACCCAGCATCAGTTCCTAATATCCTCATGTCTGCTACCAGTGGTCTGTGTAACTCCAGTTTCAGAGGCCCCTTCTGGCCTCTGAACACCATGCACACACATAATGTGCATACACATTTAGACAAAACACCCATACACATAAAAGAAAAACAAAAATAAATACTTTAGCTTTCTCCATTTAATACCATATTGAAGAAATGTACATATTAATGGCAATGCAATATTACATTTATTTAGCCAGTTTTCTGTAGTTGACAATTTAACCAACCCTCTGTTGTTGAAAACTGAGGCTGTCTTTTAAATCTGTTATCTCTGTGACTGTGTGTGTGCGTGCACATTATCAGTGTAAAGGAAGCTATAGTTAAGTAAATATGCCCAGGTAGTGTTTAGAGTAGGCAAAATATGTTCTCTATGTCTTGAACAGCCTATTACAAACTGTATCTTTTTATTTCTTTGACCTCACCATAATGATTCCTAGATCAAGTAATCTGTGTATACTTTATAAAAATCATTTATACTACCTCTCCACTTCACAGATACAGAAAATTGAAGGATTAATATCATACCGAGACCCCCATTTTTGGCGCCACTCTGCCAATATTATAGCAGGAACAATTCATATACAGGTGACCTCTGATGTGCTGGAACAAAGAATTGTGCAGCAGGTAACTTTTGTCTATGATAATTCATTTATAAGATTCTGCCCACTATAGGGCTTAGTAGCCATTTACTCTTAAAATATCAATCTTGCTGGACCTGGTGGTGCTCGCCTTTAATCCCAGAACTCAGGGACGCAGAAGCAGGCAGAGTTCCGTGAGTTCCAGGCCAGCCTGGGCTACATCTCAAGACTCTGTCTCAAGAAGAAAACTGTACTAACTACATTATTCTAAATTCTTTAATTTTCTGAATTTTTTAACAGATTACAGGAATACTTAAAGATGCTGGAGTAAACAATTTAACAATCCAAGTGGAAAAGGAGGCGTACTTTCAGCATATGTCTGGCCTGAGTACTGGATTTCATGATGTTCTGGCTATGACAAAACAGATGGAGTCCATGAAATACTGCAAAGATGGCACTTACATCATGTGAGATGTGCCCATGTGCATGGACCGTTGAGGCTGAATGATAGTGTGTATAATGTCACATCAGCATGAAAGGTGCACACAACTGTACGAAAGCTTTTAAAGCTCCCTACTTTTCAATCAAGGAGTCTTTTAAAAGAAAATTGAAATGCAGAATGAAGCATTAATTGTACAAGAAAACTTACTCTGTTTGAATTATGTGTATCGGACTCTTAAATATGAATGAACATGATGTAATTATAACACATCATTCTTCAGAAATGGACACATAATGATGGATTCTGGTGAAGACCAAATTTCTTCTGTGCATTTATTTTCTATCAGAAAACATCCCCACTGTGAATATGTATTTACATGTTTATTACAAAGACCCAGAGGAAGTTTTTAGTCGATTTTTTGCATATCTGAAGGACAAAATGGGAATAAAACTCTATATATTTATGAATTTTCTGTATATAAAACTGATTTCTAATTATAACTTAAGTACACTAAGTAAAAACTGTTTTTCCACTTGAAATGTAAATTATTCAGGAGAAATTTCAACCCCTGATTTGAGATAAACAATGAGAATAGAGAACTATAATATAGTTCCTGATGTATTACATGATTTAACCACTCCATTAAATAAATTTTTTATTTTTGGTAGTATTTGCAAATGAATAATTGATTAGGGCAAAGAACTTACACTAAGTTGTGTCATGTTCCTTTCTAATTTCTGGGGAAATATACATATGTAAGAAATAACAGTAGTTTAAGATTTAAGTGAAACTTGCACATGACTTTTGGACACCATGAAATTGAAATGTCCTATAATTATATAGTTATGTCTACCATATTTGTCCATTTTCCCCTTTTTTATGTATTCTTTCATAATCCATCCTGGCTGCAGTTCCACCTCTCTCCTCTAGATCTCCATTTCCTTTTAGAAAAGATCAGGATTTCCAGGGATACAACCAAACATGGCATAACACATTACAATAAGACCATCTCATCAAGGCTGGACGATGCAACCCAGTAGGAGGATTGGGGCACCACAATGACCAGAGCCTTTTAGGTCTAGACTCAATGCCCCCTCAGAGCTGAGAAAGGACACCATAGCAAGCGAGGGCTAGGAATCCAAGGGTTAAAAATTAATCCCTCATGCCAGTATCTTTATTGTTCTGTGCTGCACTTTCCAGCTTATACACACATGTACAATGGCCTCCAAACGACCCCTACCCTCTTGAAGATGTGGAGTGGAGCTGAGGCTAGAATGACCTCTTCAGGTGAGATAAAGCCTTGATAATCTGAGGGTTCAAAGTTCTCAGCAATAGGGATCTCCCACATACTCCCATCCCAAATTACAGGATCCCATTCTTTACTAATTAATGCCCGCCCTTTGACAGATGACACCCTCCAAGCTAGGACTGGAATTTTCACTGTAATTCAGCCAACCTTAAAATGAGGGATTTGGCTTGATCTGCAACTTGAGCTCTGTGGCTGCTGGAAACATCTTCCAGGGCACACTTAGAAACCTTCCGACTGTTGATGAGCATCTGCAGCTGATCAATTCTAAGTCACTGTCCTTTAATCATATTACGAGATGGCTGGAAATCGGTTAATTTCATCACGGAACTATCCCCATCCATTGTCAGTTTGTCGACAAACTGACTCAGAGGTCAAGATGTCCTCAGTGGTGAAGAGTACATGTTGGTGTAGATGGTAGTGATTAAAATCCCTGTCACAATGCTATCTGTGTGTTAAGGGCCTGTGTTCTAGAAGATCCCTGTCAACAGAAGGCTGAGTAAGATGGGCCAAAGACAGATTTAAAGCAAGAGTCACAGTGGCTAGAAGTGCCACCGTAGGGTGATTTCAAAGACTACTAAGTATGGCAGCAGTGAACGTGAGGTTGAGAAGAAACATTATCCATGTTAGAGAAAGAGAATAAGCATGTGGTTTATAACTCAATGTGAGTAAATACCCCAGACTCTGGCTGCTTATTGGGGGAGATATTTAAAAATAGGTTTCACCACGGTTTCATAAAGAGAGAGAGGAAAGGAAGGCAGTTCTCCAAAAGAATCACAAAAGGACATTTGAACTTTGGGTGTGGAACACTCTGGACAGGTGACCCCATGATGACAGAGTTTGCATCTTTGCTTCTTGACCAAGCAGGATTTGAAACAATCTGGTCCGGACAGCATCCAGTGTCATTTTGGCCTCTGGGAGGATTTTACGAGAAAGACTCAATCTCCTGGGTTATATAAAGAGGTGACCCTGAAAAGGAGTATCGATGCGTGAGGTTGACCTTATCCTGGCACTCAGTGCTAGCTCTGTCTTCCTTGGATAGGAGTCTGGAATGGCAAGGTCTTCTGCCAGGTCTGAGCAATTGATTCTGAAAGTACTGCCTGCAGCTCCCCCTCCCAGGAGGGCTACAGTCTGAGACTTCCTCCTCTATAGGGACCACCACCAAGATTAGCTCACCTGCCTCCTCATCCTGATGCATATAATAAAGCTGCTGACGTTTCTGGCTGCTGCAGGTGCATCACCCTAAGAGCCTACATCCTACCAGATCCCAGCTTTTCTGAACATGTTTCTGTTGTTTATTCATTATCTGTGACCTCCTGAGGTCAGCCCCAAAGCCATGCATGTCCTGGCAAACATGACAGTTTCCAAAAGGACCATTTCTTTAAGTGCTTTATCAGGAGCCAGGCAGTGGTGGCTCACACCTTTGATCCCAGCACTCAGGAGGCAGAGGCAGACAGAGTTTGAGGCCAACATGGCCTACAGAGCTAGTTCCAGGACAGCCAAGACTACAGAGAAACCTTGTCTCAAAAAAATAAAAAAAAAAGAAGAAAAAGAAACATCAGTAGAGCTGAGTAAGGGGTCTGCTTTTCTTCCAATGCGTTCTAGTCTAAAAGCCTGTCTTGTGTGACTTTATCCACCTCCCAGGGACCAAATAATTCCAAAGGCAGTTTGAGGTCACTTTGACAGCGGATAAAGACTTCAGTTCAATAGCTGAACCAATTTTAGGGCCAAGACTTAGAGCCTAGTTATGGTTTAGATGAAGCTTTTCTGTCCCCTACCTGGAGAGCACGGGAAGCATCAGATAGAGAAAGACCACACAGGTCTGAAGTTCCTAACATGACTATTTCTTGACTGGTGACAGTTGGCTTCGTTGTCTGTAGAAAAGGTGTTCACTGTCATTCTAGAGGTGGCATGAGCCGTCAAACTCACTGTCTAAGATTGTGTGACAGGCCATGTGCTTGAAAGACAGCGATTTGAGTGCCTCTGTATGGGTACCCAGAGCCTCGTCTCGCTATCCTAGCTACAGTAGCGTTAGGAGCAACATGCAAGGCTTCTCAGAGCTTGACATTCCTGAGCGCTGGTGGTGTTCCCCATTCGTGGTTCAACCTTGGAGCCTGTGTCCAGGATAACGTCCATAGTTCTCACTGGTGACTCCAGAACCCTGGGACTGTTCTCCACCAAGAGCTCCCGGCTAAGCCAGACTCCTAAAGACCTGAGTAAGAGCATGTGTAAGGAATCCCAGAATGTAAGAACTTTTAGGAAAAGGGAAGGATTAGGGAAGTCTCAGCTAAGCAACCTGAGACGCGAAAGGGGAAATTATGTCACCATGCCACCTGATTCTCCCGTGTTCTGTACCTCCACACCAGACTGCTGGCTAGATCAAGGGTTGGCGTACTGGGTTGTTTTATGTCAACTTGACACAAGCTGGAGTAACTGGAAAGGAGGGAACCTCAATTGAGAAAATGCCTCCGTAGATCTAACTGAAAATGTCTGCGGTCTGTTCTTCCTCGGGAGGCCATAGGATGCCCACAGCCCCTGCTGCTGCTGGCTGTTGTAGGCAAAGAAGCGTCTTCTGCAATGGTATAATATGCAGACTCACAGTTGAGAATGGGAAATATCAAAGATTTCTGTGACAACCCCTCCCCTCCACCCACACACCCACCCACCCCGAAAACAGTCTAGACAGGAAGTCACTGAAGAAAGCCCTTAAAAGTTGTTATAGGGCAGCCGGGTGGTGGTGGCACACGCCCTTAATCCCAGCACTATGGAAACAAAGGTAGGTGGATCTTAGTGAGTTCAAAGCCAGCCTGTTCTACAGAGCGAGTTCCAGGACAGCCAGGACTACACAGAGAAATCCTGTCTCAGAAGAAAAGAATGTGATAGAGATACTGAAGGATAGCTCTTCACAGTTGATGGCTCTCGCAGGGGCTGGGAGGGGAGGGGCTGGCCACTGGAAGTTTGACCATGCTCCAGTGAGTATACCAGCAACACAAATTGGACTTGGTGTATTGTTTCTCTTCTTGGTATATTGGGGGGGGATGCACAAGGGTAGAGAAATGGAGAGGAGGACTGAGAAAGGGTATGATCAGGGTATATTGTATGAAATTTCCAAAAATCAATAAAAAATGTTAAATAAATAAAAAGCTTTTCACGCTGACAGCGGGAATTCTTACCATATACCTAAGTTCTTTGCTTCTTATTTTCATTGCTATGATTGTTTTCACTATATAGAACACTATGTATTTTCTACACTATATAGCTTTCAGGGCACACCTTGTGAGCCAAAGACTAAATCAATCCATTCTGAAGGGTTTATCTCTGTTCTGTTTACAAAACAGAAATTAAACTATTTTCAAAAAGTCAGCGGTAAAGCATGCTCTTAATTACTGATTGATGGGGGAGTGCCCAGCCCCTGGTGGGTGGTGCCATCCTGGGCTTCTCTAAGGAAGCAAACTGAGCAAAGCTGGAAAGTGGCTTCCTCCTTTGCAGCGGCTCCTGCCTGCCTTCCTGTCCTGGCTTCCTCCAGGGATAGACTAAAATGTGAAGGAGTCAGCCAAATAAACCCTTCCTCCCCAACCTGCTTTTGGTCATGGTGCTTCATGACAGCAATAGTAACCCTGAGTGGGACAGAAATTGGGACCAGGATTGTAGGGAATTCTCAAGAGTGTATCTCACCTGGTGTAATCTCTCCTCCCTCAGCAGATGTAACTCCCACCCCAACCCCTGAAACATGGCCTTTTGTGCCTCTGACTGAGGTAATTAATCCTTCGTTGTCTACTAAATCAGCAGTGACTGCCTCTGAAGGCGATGCCAGGCAAGACAATACTGATCTCCCTAGGACTCCCCCCCCCCAATAGTGGATTCTAGACCTAGAACCAGACTTAAAGCTAAGCAGGCTCCTAGAGAGGAGGTAGAAAGTGTAGCCCGTGAGGAGGCGCGCTACATTACTAAATAGCTTAATGAGTTTGCTAATTCATTCAAGCACAAGCCTGGGAAATATGTATAGGAATGGGTTTTAAGGGTATGGAGGAAGGAACAGAAAACTGGGTCAGGCTGAGGGGCCATCTGAGTAGAGATTCTAGGCTTAATATGGAAGCTCACACAATTTTTTTTAAAAAGCTGTCAAAGTTTGTTTGAATGGTTGGTTGAAGCATTTGTCAAAAGATGGCCTACTATGCCAGGCAGTGGTGGTGCATGCCTTTAATCCCAGCACTCGGGAGGATCTCTGTGAGTTCGAGGCCAGCCTGGTCTACAAGAGCTAGTTCCAGGACAGGCTCCAAAGCCACAGAGAAACCCTGTCTTGAAAAACAAAAAACAAACAAACAAAAAAAAAATGGCCTACTGCTGGTTAGTTAGTGGTGGTGCACGCCTTTAATCCCAGCACTTGGGAAGCAGAGACAGGTGGATCTCTGTGAGTTCAAGGCCAGCCTGCCGGTTTACAAAGTGAGTTCCAGGACAGACTCCAAAGCTACTGAGAAACCTTGTCTAGAAAAACCGAAAAAGAAAAAGAAGCTGGCCTACTGAAAAGGAGTTGGAGGTGCCTGATATCCCTTGGCTTAGCGTTGATGGAGTCTAAGGCTTAGGGAAACTGCAGTGCTAGAGTGGGTGGGTACCTTGTGTAAAACCTAATCCTCCACAACGGGAAGGTCCAAAAGACGCGCCCTTCATAATTCTATAAGACAAGAAATGGTAAGAAGGGCACCACCAGCACATTTGAAGAGCTTTGTTGCCGCTCCATTCCTTGTCCTAGACCTTAGGGTTGGAGAAGCTGCAGCTCAGCTGGATTAATTAAACACAGTGGGTTTAATTGGGCCTTGAAGTAGCAGAGGCCAGGTGGCAGCCCTGAATCGCCAAAGGCAAGGTGATTGAAGTTATCATAATGGGCAGCATAGACAAAGCAAGGTCCATAGCGGCCGGACTCATAATGGCCAGCCCAGGCAGAGTGACTTTTGTGTTGACTGGACTCGCGTGGGCTAATCGAGCAGGGTGTTTCCAGGCATGAATTTTTGTGGATAAGAGGAAAAGCTTCCAAACCAATGAAAGAACGGCCGCATTGGATCATGGCAACAGGGAGTCTCAGTCCATAAACCAACTTCCAGACTTGACCCAGTTTGCAGTCGCTGAACCCCTTAAATGAAGGGTTGGCTGAGTTCCCCTGAGGAAGGACCTTGATAAAATACTGACGGGTCTTACTGCTAGTCTTTCCCCAGTCCTTCCTCAGGGGGACTTATGACCTTTAGCAAGGGTAACTGGCACTAAGGGAAAGGAAACAGACTTTCCAGTGTCTGTTGGATACTTGTTCTGAACTGACTCTGATTCCGGGAGAGCCCAAGAAACACTGTGGCCCTCCACTAAAACAGGAGGTCAGGCAATTAATGGAATTTTGGCTGAATCCTGACTCACAGTTGGTCCCAAAATTCATCCTATGGCTATTTACCCACTCCCAGAATGTATAATTGGGATAGATATACTTAGAAGTTGGCTATTATGATTAGAAAGATGAAATGGAAGCCTTTAGAGCTGCCTCTGCCCTCCAAACCAGTATTACATCCCCAGAGGACCTGTAGAAAATAGTATCACCAGGCTGGAGAGATGGCTCAGCGGTTAAGAGCACTGCCTGCTCTTCCAGAGGTCCTGAGTTCAATTCCCAGCAACCACATGGTGGCTCACAACCATTTGTAATGAGATCTGGCCTCTTCTGGCCTGCAGGCATACATGGAGGCAGAATGTTGTATACATAATAAATAAAATCTAAAAAAAAAAAAAAGAAAATAGTATCACCAAGTCAGGCAGTGGTGGCACACGCCTTTAATCCCAGCACTTGGGAGGCAGAGGCAGGTGGATCTCTGAGTTCGAGGCCAGCCTGGTCTACAGAATGAGTTCCAGAACAAGAAGGGCTGCACAGAAAAACCCTGTCTTGAAAAAAAAAATTTGTGTCACCACTAAGAACTTGAAAGCTGCGGAGGTGGTGGTTCCCACCACATCTCCCTTAAACTCTCCTAAGTGGCCAATGCAGAAGACAGACGGATCGTGGAGAAATGCCAGTTGACTATCAAAAACTCAAGCAGTGATTCTGATTGCAGCTGCTGTACCAGATGTAGTGTCCTTCCCTGAGCAGATTAACACATCATAAATCAGTATGCAGCTACTGATTTAGCAAATACCTTTTTCTCGTTACCCATAAGGACGTAATTTGCTCTCAGTTGGTAAGGCCAGCTGTATACCTTTACAGTTTTACCTCAAGTATATATTAATTCTTCAGCCCTGTGTCATAACTTAGAAGAGATCTTGGTCAACTCTCTTTTCAACAAAATATCACACTGGTGCACTATATTGATGACATTCTGCTGATTGGGTGAAGCAAACAGGAGGTAGCAACCACTTTGGACTATTTGGTAACCCATACACACATCAGAGGATGGGACACAAAGCCAACTGAAACTCAAGGGCCTTCTACCTCACTGAAATTCCTAAGAGTTCAGGGGTGTGGGGCATGCAGAGATATTCCTTCTAAGGTGAAGGATAAGTTAATTCACCTGCTTCTCCCACTCCGCACTCCTAAGAAAGAAATACAAAATTTGGTGGGCCTATTTGGATTCTGGAGACAGCACATTCCACACTTGAATCTGTTATTCCAACCCATACCACTCAGAAAGCTGCTTCCTTTGTGTGGGGACTGGAACTGATCCAGGCTGCTGTGCAGGCTGCTCTACCACTTGGACCATATAATCCAGCAGACCTGATGGAAGTTGAGGTGTCGGTGGCAGATAGGGATGCTGTTTGGAGCCTTTGGCAGCCCCTATAGGTGAATCAAGGAAAAGACTTTTGGGATTTTGGAGCAAGGCTCTGCCATCATCTGCAGCAGATTCTCTCCCACTAAAAGACAGCTCTTGGCCTGCTATTGGGCCTTAGAGGAAACTGAAGATTTGACAATGTACTACCAAGTTACCATGCGACCTGAGCTGCCCATCATGAGCTGGGGTGTTATCTGGCTCACCAAGTCATAAAGTGGTATATATGCGATTGTGCCTGAGCAGGTCCTGAAGGCACAGACAAGTTACATGAAGAAGTTGTCCAAATGGCTATGGTCTCTACTATTACAATGCTGTCTGCTGACAAGCATGCACCCATAGCCTCGGGTGATCCCTATGATTGGTTGACTGAGGAAGAGAAGACTGGGGCCTGGTTTACTAATGGTTCTGCACATTATGTGTGCACCACCCTGACATTAACAGCTGTAGTATTACAACCCATTTCTGGGACAACCCTGAAAGACACTGATGGAGGGAAATCCTTCACAGTGGGCAGAACTTCAGGTAATACACATGGTCATACATTTTGTTTGGAAGGAGAAATGGCCAGATGTGTGATTGCTCACTGATTCAGGCGCTGTAGCCAATGAGGTGGTTGAATGGTCAGGGATTTGAAAAGAGCATTGTGATGGTTCAAAAGAAAATAGCTCCCATAGGGAGTGGCACTATTAGGAGGTGTGACTTTGTTGGAGTGGGTGTGGCCTTGCTAGAGGAAGTGTGTCACTGTACTGGGAGGGCTTTGAGGTCTCCTATGCTCAAGCTACACTCAGTGTGGCACACGGTCACTTCTGCTACTCTCAGCTGCTCTCCAGCCTGCCATGTCTGCCTGCATGCCACCATGCCGCCTGCCCTCATGATAATGGACTAAAAGTCTGAACTGTAAGTTATCCCCAGTTAAATGTTTTCCTTTATAAGACTTGCTGTGGTCATGGTGTCTCTTCACAGCCATAGAAACCCTAAGACAAGCATTATGAAAAAATTGGTGAGAAAGACATCTGGAGAAGTATATGAGGACAGATCTCTCCAAATGGGCAGATGATGTGAAGATGCTTGTGTCCCGTGTAACTGCTCATCAAAAGCTAACTTTGGCTGGGGAGGAGTTCAATAGACAAATAGAAAGGATGACTTCTGTAGACAGTCAACCTTTTTTCCCAGCTAGCCCCGTCACTGCCCAGTGGGCCCGTGAACAAAGTGGCCATGATGGGGAGTATGCATGCACTCAACAACATGGACTTCCACTCACCAAGGCCGACCTGGCCCCAGCTGCTGCTGCTAGCAAACCTGCCAACAGCAGAGACCAACACTGAGCCCCAGATATAGCACCGTTCCCTGGGATGACCAGCCAGTGACTTGGCAGGTTGATTCCATTGGACCACTTCCTCCATGGAAAGAACAGCACTTTGTCCTTACTGGAGCAGGTACTTACTCTGGTTATGGATTTGCCTTTCCTGTATGTAATGCTTTTGAAACACCCACCATCTGTGGACTTAGAGAATACACAATTCACCAACATGGCATTCCACACAGTATTGTTTCTGACTAAGGAACTCATTTCACAGCCAGACAAATGTGACAATGGGTCTCCCACAATGGAATCCACTGGTCAGACCATGTTCCCCACCATCCTGAAGCAGCTGACTTGATAGAAAGATGGAATGGCCTTTTGAATAGTGCCAGCTAGGTAGCAGTGGTCTAGAGAGTAGAAGGTAGCATATGCTTTGAATCAGCATCCAATATATGGTACAGTTTCTCCCATAACTGGAATCCATGGGTCCAGGATCCATACTGTAGGAAAGTGAATAGTTTCACTCACGATCACCTCCAGTGACCCACTAGTGAAAACCTTGTTTCCTGTTCCTGCAACCTTAAGTTCTGCTGGCCTAGAAGTTTTGGATGGTGTGGGAGCTCTTGAAAGGAGCCACAACAAACATCCCATTGAACTGGAAGCTCAGACTTCCCCCTGACCACTTTGGGTTTCTAATACCCTAATCAACAGGCTAAGGAAAGAATAACAGTAATAGGAGGGATGATTGATCCAGATTGCCATGGGGAAATTGGATTGCTTCTCCTCAGTAGAGGTAAGAAAGATTATGTCTGGAGCGCAGGAGATCCTGTAGGGCAGTGGTTCTCAACCTTCCTAATGCTGTGACCCTTTAATACAGTTCCTCACTTTGTGGTGTGGTAGTTTGAATTTAATTGGCCCCATAATCTGATAGGAAGTGGCACTATTAGGAGGTGTGGTTTTGTGGGAGTAGGTATGGCCTTGTTGGAAGAAGTGTGCCACTGTGGGGGTGGGCTTTCAGGATACTGCCTAGTGTTTCAGTTTACTTCCTGTTTCCTGTAAGATATAGGACACTTAGCTACTCCCCCAGCACCATGTGTGCCTGCGCGCCACCATGCTGCCCACCACGATGATAATAGACTGAACCTCTGAAACTGTAAGCGAGCCCCCTCAATTAAATGTTTTCACTAATAAGAGTTGCTGTGGTCATGGTGTCTCTTCACAGCAATAGAAACCCTAAGACATGTGGTGACCCCCAAATATAAAATTATTTTTGTGGATACTTCATAACTGTAATTATGCTACTCTTTTGAATCATAATGTAAATATTTTTGGAAACAGGTTTGCCAAAGAGGTCTCAGCCCTGGAGAACTGGTACTTTATGGTGTTTCTTGGTGTTACCATGTCCTGTGATTAATATCAATGGGAAACTACAACAGCATAATCCAGACAGGATGAGAAAGAGCACAGACCCATCAAGAACGAAGGTATAGGTCACTCCTCTAGGAAAAAGCTAAGATCTGCTGAAGTGCTTGCTGAGGGTGGAGGAAACAGAACGGGTAGGGGAGGAGGTCATTATAAATACCAGCTAAGGGCACGTGACCAGTTGCAGAAATGAGGTTTGTAATTGACATGAATGTTTCTGATGCATTTTGTTAAGAATGTGTTTGTACAGATATTTGCGTCACACACATTTAATCCAGATTATTTGAGCTGGGAGAGATATGCTTTAATTCAGAGCCTTAAGCCAGACCTAATCTGAGCCACACCTTCTGCTGGAACCCTATAGAAGGACATGGAAGAAGGAAGCTTTTGCTCTTTGCCTGCTTGCCCTCACCTTGCTAGCAAGTCCACTCCTCTGGCATTTGAGCCTACTTCTTTGAGATTCCAGCAAGTACTGAAGACCAGCTGAGACATCCAGCTTTGTGGGCTGAGCAACTACTGGATTCCAAATGAAAACAATAACCAGGGCATAATAATGTCTAAACATGTTATACTATCCCACTTTATAATTGTGAACACATTGTACATTTAACCAGGTCATAATTATGCCAAAAACGGTATAGATCCCTTGTACAATGACAAACACATTATAAATTTAAAATAGGTGGCAGTGTCCCTCAAGGAACATTCTTTCAATAGCCAGCAACTGTTGGATTAGATGGACCACAGCCTGTAAGTCATTCTAACAAATTCCATGGAGAGAGAGAGAGAGAGAGAGAGAGAGAGAGAGAGAGAGAGAGAGATTCATTCTGTAAGTTCTATTATTAGAAAAAAGCCCTGAATGCAGTGGCTGACCAGGAATTTTATATTTTATATTTTAAATTTATTTTGGTGCAGGGTATTGTGTGGGTGTGCATTTGCCACAGCACACGTGTGGAGGTCAGAGGAGCTGGTTCTTTTTTCCTCCTATGTGGGTTCAGGTCAGCAGGCTTAGCAGCAAGCTCCTTTATTCACTGAGCCATCTCACTAGCTTAACAAAAAGCATTTAAGAGTCTGTTGACAAATCAGGCATGGTGGCATTCACCTTTAAAGCCAGTACTCAGGAGGAGGAGGCAGGAGGATCTCTGTGAGTTCACTGCCAGTCTGATCTACAAAGAGAGTTCCAGGATAGCCAGGGATACATAAAGACTCTGTCTAAAATAAGTAAACAAATAAATGTCGGTTGACATAAACAGACCACAGTGACTGCTATCATCAGCATAACTAAGATTCACAATTCAGGGTCAGCATCCAGTTTTGATACAACCAAATCTTGTTTTTTATTTATTTATTTATTTATTTATTTATTTATTTATTTATTTATTTATTTATTGTGTATATAACATTCTGCCTCCATGTATGTCCACATGCCAGAAGAGGGCGCCAGATCTCATTACAGATGGTTGTGAGCCACCATGTGGTTGCTGGGAATCGAACTCAGGACCTCTGGAAGAGCAGCCAGTGCTGTTAACCACTGAGCCAACTCTCCAGCCCACAACCAAATCTTGTATAAAAATTTATTATTTCGCCAGGCGGTGGTGGCACACGTCTTTAATCCAAGCACTCAAAAAAAAATTATTATTTCTTGGAGTGTGTGTGTGAGGGGGGGGGTTATAGATTTATTTTCTTTTTAATTATGTGAATGTGTGTGTACATTGTGTTGGTATGTGGAGGGATGAAGCATAGAAGCCACAAGGAAGGCATTAGATCCCCTGGAGCTGGACTTAAATGAGGCTGTGAGCTAGTGGACATGGGTGCTGGAAACCAAACTCAGGTTCTCTGAAAAAGTGGTATATGCTCCTAACCAGAGAGACATCTCTTCACATCCCAGCTTTTACTGTTTTTGGACTCAATTTATTTATTTATTTATTTATTGGTTTTTCGAGACAGGGTTTCTCTGTGGCTTTGGAGCCTGCCCTGATGTAGACAAGGCTGGGCTCGAACTCACAGAGATCCGCCTGCCTCTGCCTCCCGAGTGCTGGGATTAAAGGCGTGCACCACCACCGCCCGGCCTTATTTTTAATTATGTGTATTGATAGGTCTATGTGTGGAAGTATATTCTCAATGAGATATAATAAAATATAGCTTTTTGCTATTGTGATTTTTTTTTTAGCGTGTGTGTGTGTGTTGTAGCAAAAGCTAGAAGAGGGGTTTGGAGCTGAGTTTTAACCACTCCTAAGCCAATCAGCATGGACCCTGGAAACTCACCGTGAGGTCTGTGCTGGAGAAGGCAGCTCAAATGTAGGTTTAAGCCAATAGACAGTCTTTTTTTTTAAAGATTTATTTATTTATTATGTATACAACATTCCTTCCATGTACACCTGCACACCAGAAGGGGGCACCAGATCTCATTACAGATGGCTGTGAGCCGCCATGTGGTTGCTGGGAATTGAACTCAGGACCTCTAGAAGAGCAGTCAGTGCTCTTAACCGCTGAGCCATCTCGCCAGCCCCCCAATAGATAGTCTTTATCAGCTGGCCGGTGACTACACTGGGAATTCAGGATCGCAGTGTAGCCCTGAGCCTTTCTCAGGGTGAGCTTTTAAGTGCAAAAAGTATCTTGGGCTAATAGCTACTGTTAGACACTAAGAGAGGGTCAGTCATTGTCTTCAGGTGTGTACCACCGAGGAGCCCACCAGGCACCAATGAATGCTTCCAAACCCATGGTCACACAGATGATCCTGAATAAGTTCAGTTTATTTCTTTTTCTCTCTTTCGTTCTTTCTTTCTTTCTTTCTTTCTTTCTTTCTTTCTTTCTTCCTTCCTTCCTTCCTTCCTTTCTTTCTTTCTTTTTTTTTAGAGCCTCACTACATAGCCCTAACTGGCCTGAAATTCTCTGTGTAGATCAGGCTGGCTTCAAACTCTTAGAGAAATACCTGCCTCTGCCTCCCGAGCTCTGGGATTGAAAGTGTTTGCCACCACACCTGGTTTAAACTCAGTAGGCCTTTCAAAACAAAACCAACAACAACAAAAAAAAAACTCCACAACAACCAGAAAAGTCAAGGCTTGCAGGGAGCAGGAAGGGGTGGGTGATTAAGACAGGAGGAACAGCAGAGAAGGTAAGGGGCTATAAAAATCAAAATTGCTTTATTCATGTATGAAATTGGCAAGAACAAACTCAATAAGGTTTTTTTTTTTCCCTTTCTGGTGAGTGACTTAATCTGACTGGGGTCCATCCGCAGCACCACAAAAAAAAAAAAAAAAAAAAATCATCAAAGTCAAAGCACTACACACTCAGACAATAGCTAAAGTTGAAAACTTCGGCATCAGTTGACAAGGATGCGAAACAACAGGAACTCTTGTAATGTTGCACGGACATGGGAAATGACATGCGTGGAGCCATCAATACTAATCCCAGTACTCAGGAAGCAGAGGCAGGAGGATTGCAGTAAGTTTGAGTCCAGTCTGGTCTACACAACAGGGTGTGGTCAGGCCAGTCAGAGCTGTTTCAAAAGAAAGGGGCAACCAATAGATGGATCACTGGAAAAAGACACCTACCACCGAGCATAACGACCTGAGTTTGACCCACTGGACCCATAACCATCCACACAGGGGCCTATGGGACCATTGTCAGTTAATGGTTGCTGGGAGAGAGGAGGTTGGTCGTTTGCTTGTTGTGATGTAGCCACTGAAAAGTTGTTCATGCATTAGTAAATAACACCTTCCCCATGCTATGCAAGCAACCCTAATTCAACTAAACTCAGTGAGTCACACACAAAACAGACAAAAAAGTAAGGGGGCAGGGGAAGCATTGCCACAACTCCCAGTTGCTTGGCCCTTGGTGGAATACGCCTTTAATCCCAACATTCAGGAAGTTGAGGTAGAAAGATCACAATGAATTACAAAGCCAGCCTCAGACACTTAGTCTTCCAAGCCAGTGTGAGCTATGATAAGACTTGTCTCAAACAAAGCAAACCAAGCTTTTGTGCGTGCGCACACACAGAGAGAGGAGTGTGGTAGGTTCAGGGATATAGAATTTGCTTACTAAATATATTAATTTGTATAGCAAGGATTTCTAGAGGGCTAGGGATACAGCTCCACTGGCAGCGTTTACCCTACCTGCTGGAAAGCCTGGCTTCAATCTCCAGTGTGATGTAAAGTCGGTGCTGTGGTGTACATTTGGTATCCCCACCTGAGGAGGTGGAGGGAGAATTGGAGATTTAAAAGCATTCTCAGCTCAAGCCGTGCTTGAGATCCTAGTCAAAAATAAAGACTCATTAGGGTTACTGAAAACTAATGTGGAAAAAAAATAACTGAAGTTAATGAAGTTAATAAAGAGCATAAGGTAAGGGAATGGAGAGTTGCATTAGGGATTCCTGTTAAAGAAGTAGATTTTCTTTTCTTTTTTTTTTTTTCCTTTTGGTTTTTTGAGACAGGGTTTCTCTGTAGCTTCAGGGTCTGTCCTGGAACTAGCTCTTGTAGATCAGACTGGCCTCGAAGAGATCCGCGTGCCTCTGCCTCCTGAGTGCTGTAAACAAATAGATTTTACTTTTTTTTATTTACTTATTTTTGAAGTAATTTTAAGCTTACAGGAAAATTGAGCAGAAGGCACATTTTCCTTTACCACTGGGGCAGAAACTACGAGGGCGATTGATATTTTAATTTGTTTAAGTATAACAACTATTTACTATGTATATATGTACTATAACTTCATGCTGTAAACCTCAAGTATCTATCCCAGATAGCTGTTGGAACAATCTTTTTCTCTTTGGTTTTTCGAAGTAAGATTTCTCTGTGTAGCCCTAGCTGTCCTGGGATTCTCTCTGTAAACTAGACTGGCCTCGAACTCAGACATTCTCCTGCCTCTGCCTCACGAGTGCGGGGATTAAAGAAGAGGAGGGTAAGAAACAATAAGCAGGGAGACAGCCAAACTGTTCTTCGTGCTCCTGAACTGTGGCGGCCCCACAGTCGCTTCCCCAAGGCCCATAGGCGTCTCCTAGGCTAGCATAGACTGCACACAAGTAGGCAATGCTCGCCATGCCTACCTAAGGCAGGTGGCCGCACAGCAGGGAGTGCGCAGGCGCCGAGCCTGAGCTCGCGAGGGATGGACGGGGCTGCGGGACGCAGCTTGGCTCTGGCCCCGCCCCCGCCGAACGTAGTCGCGGGATCTCCCAGGAAACGCATTCTGCGGGAACTCGCAGCGCCAATGGGAAGAGAGCGAGTGCCACGAACGGACCAATGAGAAGCGAGCGTCCCGGGGTTTAAACCCAGGCCCGGCCGACTCCACTCGGCTTGCTGCGGAGGAACGGCTGTTGGTGTCTGTCTTTGGCCAGCCAGAAGCTGGGGTCTTTGCTGCTGGTCGCCGAGCGTCTTCTTCGGGAGGAGCCATGGCGCTCAGGGTCACTAGGGTGAGCCGGGCGGGGACTGCGGTCGTCGGCGCTGTCTTCTCCCGCGGCGGCCAGGCGAGGGAGGGGGGTCCCGGAGAGCCCCGGGCGAGGTTGGGGAGCGGAGGACCGGCTGGATGGTAAAAAAGATCTCTGAACCTATCTGGGCATAAGGACTGGGAGGAATGCACGGTGTACTTTAGTGATGAAGGCCCCAGAGCGAGCACTTTGCTTTCCCAGAGTGCTATCTACAGCTGAGGTTTTCGTGGTTTTTTCCTTTCCGATGTAAATTCACGGTCTTTAGGATGGCATAGGACATAAGAGGAAGTTGGGTAATAGGTGAGTGTGAAAAATCCGGGTGGAAACTCGGCGTGGTACGGCCCGAGGCTAGACCCTAGAATCCTGGCTTTCCTTCAGGAAGCCTCAGTTGAGTCTGTCCTTAATTAACTCTTGATTTCATGGAGCCGCCATGGATTCTCTCTCAAGTGGTTTTAACTTTTTTTTCAGAGCACGAAACTTAACACGGAAAATAAGGCCAAGGTCAGCATGGCAGGCGCCAAGCGTGTGCCTGTGGCAATTGCTGCAGCCTCCAAGCCCGGGCTGAGACCAAGAACCGCTCTCGGAGATATTGGTAACAAAGTCAGCGAGCAGGCACAGGCAAGAGTGCCTCTGAAAAAGGTAACTTATCTTCCTGGCCCAGCTATCCTGAAAAAGCCTGTCTTCCAGCTGTCAAACATTCTGTTTTCTCCATTCTGTCCACAGGAACTAAAAACTTCAGTTACTGGGAAAGTTTCAGCTAAAATCCCACCAAAACTTCTGGAGAAGGTGCCTGCGAGTGAGCCAGAGGTGGAAATTGCTGAGCCTGAACCTGTTATGGAAGAAAAGCTTTCTCCTGAACCTATTTTGGTAAACATAGCATTTTTAAAACGTCTCATTTCTTCTCTGATACGCATGGCAGTGTTTAAGTATCTAATATTTATTGAGTGCTTAGCAAAAGCCTTTACTGTGCACTAACACAGTAGGGGTAGGTATTAGCTGTAATTAAGATGGTGGCGGATAAATGTGGTCTCACTGTGCTGCTGGCTGGCCTGGAACTCAGAGGTTTGATTGCCTCCTGAGATCTGGGGTCAAGGGTGGACACCATCATTTTTCTGTTGTGTCTGTGTAGCCATCGCTGTCCTTGAACTTGAGATTCTTCTGCCCCTACCTCCAGTGCTAGGATGAAGCAAACAGGCCAGATCTTTTCATTGCTTTATGTGTAGCTTCCTGAAGTAAAGATTTTTGTTATAGTGCTGTAATTCCAACTCTGTCTGGAATTAACAGAATGAAGCAGAGATGTGCTCATGAAATGTTTACTCTCTAATATGGCCACTAAATTAATAAACCTGTTAAAAGTAAATTTTTTTCAGACAGAAAATAAGATGAGTTAAACAGGGTGTGTGGTGGTGCAGCCGCTAATCCCTGCACTCCGGGGCTGAGGCTGGTGGATCTGAGTTCAAGGCCAGCCTGGTTGACTAGCGAGGCCCAGGCCAGCCAGAGCTGTGCGTAGTGAAACCCTAATCTAAGGGGGAAAAAAGTGATGGGTTAACACTTTAAGTCTAAAAATGAAGTTTTTTTTTTAAGTTATTTATTTATTATGTATGCAATATTCTGTCTGTGTGTATGCCTACAGGCCAGAAGAGGGCACCAGACCCCATTGAAGATGGTTGTGAGCCACCATGTGGTTGCTGGGAATTGAACTCAGGACCTTTGGAAGAGCAGGAAATGCTCTTAACCTCTGAGCCATCTCTCCAGCCCCTAAAAATGAAGTTTTGACAGGGATCGTAGCTTTGTCTGTTAGAGAATGTTCAACATACAGGAGTTTTTCCTTGGACTTTCTTTACGTGTGTATGTGTCTGACTGTCTGTATTAGGCCAGAAGAGGGTTCCTTGGAACTGGAGTTGCAGGTATTTGTGAGTTGCCCAATGTGGGGCTAGGATCTGAATTCTGGTCCTCATGATGGAGCAGCAAGGGCTTCCTAATTGTGAGCCATCTTCAGCCCCAAACCCTCCCTCTCAAAAAAAAAAAACCCAAAAAGTTTTTCACATTGTGTTTTGTGTGTGAGTGCACACTTGGGGAGGTCAAAGGGTGCCTTTTAAGTCAGTTTTTCCACCACATGGAGCCAGGGGGTGAATTCAAGTTGGTAGACTTGGCAAACAGACACATTTACCCATCTTGCCTAGTTCTTCCTGTTTTAAACAGGCTTAGTTTAAATTGGGATTTTACTTTAAATGAATCCAGATCTCACTATCCAAATGACTGACTTGCAGTTTGCTATGGAGACCAGGCTGTCTTCAACTCACAGAGATCTGCCTCCCACATGCCCAGATTAAAGGCATATAGCACCATGCCGGGCTCTGGAATGTCTTTTTTTTTTAAGATTTATTTTTCATGGGCAGGGCACGGGTTTGCACTTGAGTACAGTGTTCTCAAGGAGGCCAGAAGAGGGCATCATATCCTGGAGCTGGAATTGTGAGTCATCCTGGTCCTGCATAAAAACGGGACGCCCTTGGCAAAAAAGCAAGTGCTCTTTACATCTCTCCTGCCCAGTATATACTTTTAATAATGCTTTTTCCTTTAGTGAAATGAATTACATTTATTTAGAATGATTGGATTGAGGATGCCAATACTGGCTTTCCTTCCCAGACTATAGCAAGTTCTTCTTTGTTTCATGGAGTCTCTCTTTTTTAAGGTTGATAATCCCTCTCCGAGCCCAATGGAAACATCTGGATGTGCCCCTGCAGAAGAATATTTGTGTCAGGCTTTCTCTGATGTAATTCTTGCCGTGAGTGATGTGGATGCAGATGATGGAACTGACCCAAACCTCTGTAGTGAATATGTGAAAGACATATACGCTTATCTCAGACAACTGGAGGTCAGTATTGTTACAGTCTGCTTTTACTAAAGAAAGACATAAATGCTAATCTAAGACAACTGGAGGTCAGTATTGTTGTTAAAGTCTGCTTTTACTAAATGCAGCTAGGTTTATTAAAAACTGTTTTCTTTTTTGTTTTTTTTTTTTAGGCCAGATTTCCCTGTGTACCCCTAGCTGTCCTGGAACTGGCTCTGTAGACCAGGCTGGCCGCAAAAAGTTGAACACCAGCCAGACAGTGGTGGCCTGCCTTTAATCTCAGCATTTGGGAGGCAGAGGCATGCTGACCTCTGAGTTTGAGAGTGAGTTCCAGGACAGCTAGGGCCACACAGAGAAACCTGTCTTGAAAAAGTAAAAAGCGTGTGTGTGCATGTGTGCGCATGTATGTTCATGCACATGCATGCCCTTGGAGGTCAGAAGCAGCAAATGCCTCCTGGAGCTGGACTTGCAGCTAATTGTGAACAGTTGGTGACAGTGATGGGAAACAAACTCATGTCCTTTTACAAGAGCAGTACCCAAGCCAGGCGGTGGTGGCGCGCGCCTTTAATCCCAGCACCTGGGAGGCAGAGGTAGGCGGATCTCTGTGAGTTCGAGACCAGCCTGGTCTACAGAGCTAGTCCCAGGACAGGCTCCAAAGCTACACAGGAACCCTATCTCGAAAAAAAGCAAAAAAAGGAGCAGTACCCAGCTGGGCGGATCTCTGTGAGTTCAAGGCCAGCCTGGTCTACAGAGCTAGAGGCTCCAAAGCTACACAGAGAAACCCTGTCTTGAAAAACCAAAAAAAAAAAAAAAGAGAGAGAGAGAGCAATGCCCACCTAATGACAGCCATCTTTCCAGCCCCTCCTGAAAATATTACAGTCTGTATGGAATGCTAGTAGAGCTTGGGAGTGTCATCCATCACTTTTGATTACCTGCCTATAGCAGTTTTCATTGACTATGTTTGGTCTAGCCTATTAATGTATATAAGAAATTTTTGCTGGGTGGTGGTGGCGCACTCCTTTAATCCCAGCACTTGGGAGGCAGAGGCAGGCGATCTTTGTGAGTTCAAGGCCAGCCTGGTCTACAAGAGCTAGTTCCAGGACAGAGAAACCCTGTCTTGAAAAACAATACCAAAAAAAGTTGTACACCATCAATTCAGCAATTAGATACTTTTATCAACAGCACACTTGACATTTCTTTGCAATAGATAACACTTTTGAAATTCTGTTTTGAAACAGTAGATATAGTCACTAAGTCCATGAAGTGGACTTGTCACATGAATACAACATTTTGGGGAATACGACTGGGTTGGGGAGATACTACTATGTAGACACATCACAGGTGGGTTTGAGGAGGAGGTAGATGAAGATGTTAAAGCTGTCCCAACACAAGGCGTGTTTGTCATTGTGCTTGGCAGGGAAACTATTTCATGTGCCCAAAAGGAGCGCATTCAAAAAAATTAAAGTTTTGTTAATTTTGGCTACTTGAAAAACTTAATGGCATCTACCCTTCCACCTCTTTAAACAAGACAGTTCTTTTAATGTAGCTTTATCAGATTGCCACCCCGAGGCTTAAGAACAAAGTACAGGACCTTGGGCTTGCTAAGTGGGTACTTAAGCACTGAAGCATATCCCCAGCATTGTCTTCTCAGGTTACAGTTGGTTTATCCAGTCTCTTGTCCTTTGGGCCAGGGTGGTTGTGGGTTGGTTCTCCTTCCGCCTTTACGTAGGTTCAGCACTTTACCCATTAAAGCCATCTTCTTGGCTCCCATTTCTTTTGACATCTATATTTTCTAAAGCAGTCTGCAGTAAGATACCTGTCCAGGCACTTGTCTGTTAATTCTTGTTAGTACTAAAAGATTTTGTTTTATATTTTTTGTTTTCTAACTGCAGAACTGAATTGGGCAGTTGAACATAGTGGTCCTTGATGCCTTATTTTCATTATGCTATGTTGGTGTTTTGAATTTATAACTTAGAGCAAGATTCTAGCTGATCTAAAACTTTAGCGATTATTTTTTCTATATCATAAAGCTTAGGTTCTATAGTACCAATCTTTTTTGTTTTTGTTTTTTGTATTTTTTTGAGACAGGGTTTCTCTGTAGCTTTGGAACCTGTCTGGGAACTATCTCTATGTAGACCAGGCTAGCCTTGAACTCACAGATCCACTTGCCTCTGCCTTCCAAGTGCTGGGATTAAAGGTGTGCACCACCACTGCCCAGCTATAGTACTAATCTTGAATGAAGATTGATAAAATCTATGTTGCGTGCTCTTCTAATCCTTACTTTCGTAGTAAAGTTTTGCCCAGAGCTGTTTTATGTTAATTAACTGGTCTTTTTTTTTTAAATATTTTTTATGGTTTATTTAACTTTATTTGCAACTGGATCTTCAGACAGTTGTGAGGTGCCATGTGGGTGCTGGGAATTGAACCCGGGTCCTCTGGAAGAGCAGTCAGTGCTCTTAACTGAGTCATCTCTCCAGCCCCCAATTAACTGGTCTTTATTGTCATAAATGGTATATAGAGTGGTGCATCTAGGATAACCGACATTTTCTTTTGCAGGAAGAACAGTCAGTTAGACCAAAATACCTACTGGGCCGTGAAGTCACTGGAAACATGAGAGCCATCCTAATTGACTGGCTGATACAGGTTCAGATGAAATTTAGGCTGCTACAGGAAACCATGTACATGACTGTTTCCATTATTGACCGGTTCATGCAGGTGTGTATAATTCAGTAATTGAGAGTTCTCCATTCCTGGGTTCTGTGAGAGCCTTGGAGGAGGGAAAGTGGACACTTGATAGTTGAACCCAGGTCCCAGACATGGTAGGCAGGGACCTTAACCACCAAGTCTGAAACAAACATCTCTCCAGGGAGATAAGGTGTCACCACCTGATGTTCAAGTGCATCTTGTTCATTAACACTCCAATTGCAGGATAATTGTGTGCCCAAGAAGATGCTGCAGCTGGTTGGTGTGACTGCTATGTTTATTGCAAGTAAATATGAAGAAATGTACCCTCCAGAAATAGGTGACTTTGCTTTTGTGACTAACAATACTTACACCAAGCACCAAATCAGACAGATGGAAATGAAGATTCTGAGAGTCCTAAACTTCAGCTTGGGTCGCCCTCTGCCTCTGCACTTCCTCCGTAGAGCATCTAAAATTGGAGAGGTACAGGTTACTTGAAATTTTTGTTTTGCCACATTAGATAATACAGGTGCTGACTTAGATAAATGGCTAACTACATGGGAGAAGGATATGGCTGTAACTATTTATAATCAAGCTGTGTATTGTTTAGTTGCTTACTCTTTTTTAATTTATTTATTATAGTATAGTGTTCTGGGCACCAGATCTTATAGATGGGTGTGAGCCATCATGTGGTTGCTGGGAACTGAACTCAGGGCTCCGGAACAGCAGTCTGAGCCATCTCTCCAGCCCAAGGTTGCTTACTCTTAAGGCCTTCTGTGGGCCACTGTATTTGAGAGTGTGTAGTCACAGATAGGCTTTGATTTGTAAGTTACTGCTGGAGTAAAAGCTCAGCATGTGGCTCTGTTCCAGGTTGATGTGGAACAGCATACTTTGGCCAAATACCTCATGGAGCTCACGATGCTGGACTACGACATGGTGCACTTTCCTCCTTCTCAGATTGCAGCGGGAGCTTTTTGCTTAGCACTGAAAATCCTTGACAACGGTGAATGGGTAAGCTGTCTCTCCAAAAGCCCAAGCTTTCGATTGTAGATGGCCTTTGAATGCTCCGCCTCAGCCCTAAAGACGCTTCTGCTCCTAAGGAGGGATGTGATGTGAATGCTCCCATTTCTTCAGCTTTCCTCTTGGGATAACACCCTTTTGAAGTCTGCTTAAAATCCTTGCACACATAAGCCAAGTGGTCTAAGAAACCCATTCACATTCTTCTGTACCAGATGCTGTCCTGACCTTGGGGTAGAGAAACCAGCAGCTATAATGCTGTGGTTAGATTTAGGGCACAGGCTCTTGCAGAAGCATACCTGGGCAAAGAGATCACTTAGATTTCAGCTGTGATTACCATGCATTATCCCCCTGCCAGACTCTTGAGTAACATGTGGAAAGTTTTATGAATGACTGGTGTTTTAACATATTTTTGGCCAGGCAGTGGTGGCGCACGCCTTTAATCCCAGCACTCGGGTGGCAGAGGCAGGCAGATCTCTGTGAGTTCGAGGCCAGCCTGGTCTACAAGAGCTAGTTCCAGGACAGGCTCCAAAGCTACAGAGAAACCCTATCTCAAAAAAAAAAAAAAACAAATGTTTTTGTTGTCTTAGACACCAACTCTGCAGCACTACCTATCCTACACTGAAGAATCCCTTTTGCCTGTTATGCAGCACCTGGCTAAGAATATAGTCACAGTGAACCGCGGCCTTACAAAGCACATGGTGAGTTAGCTGAAACTTCATGGCTGGTTAAGACCTTTAATTCTTCTTTTTTTTTTTTTTTAAAGATTTATTATGTATACAGTGTTCTGTCTGCATGTATGCCTATATGCCAGAAGAGAGTGCTGGATCTCATTACAGATGGTTGTGAGCTACCTTGTGGTTGCTGGGAATTGAACTGAGGACCTCTGGAAGAGAAGCCAGTGCCCTTAACCTCTGAGCCATCTTTCCAGCCCAAGACCTTTAATTCGGCTGGTCGGTGGTGGCGCACACCTTTAATCCCAGCACTTGGGAGGCAGAGGCAGGCTGATCTCTGTGAGTTTGAGGCCAGCCTGGTCTACAAGAGCTAGTTACAGAGAAACTCTGTCTCAAAAAACCAAAATAAAGGAAAAAGACCTTTAATTCAAACACTCTGGAGGCAGGGAGAGGCCAGCTAGGGCTAATAGCTACATAGAGGAGAGATTTGATTTGGTTTGTTTTCATTTTTCAAGTTAAAATATAATTTCATCGTTTCAATATCTTTTCTCCCTCCAACCCCTCTAATGCATACACCCCCTTGGGAAGGTTTCTGTTTTCTTCCTTAACTATAGTTCTTTTCTCTTACAGACTGTCAAGAATAAGTATGCAACATCCAAGCATGCTAAGATCAGCACTCTGGCACAGCTGAATTGTACACTAGTTCAAAATTTGTCCAAGGCTGTGGCAAAGGCATAACTCAAGTAGACCCCCACTACATCTGCAAATGCGATTGGCACCATGTGCCGCCTGTACATAGTATACATTGTTTGCTTGTTCTTCAATAAAGGTCGTTTTACTTTCATAGCTCACCTCATTTGAATGGTTTGCTTCTGACTCTAGGATAACAAAAGTTGTCTGAAACATTTAGGAATATTTTTAAAACTGGTTTTAGTTTAATAGGGGATCCCAGTAATGTATATAATTGTGGCCTATGTTTATATACTTCCTTTATTTTATGTGTCCTGATCATGTCTTAAGTCATCCTGCAAAGTCCTCTGCTTAGCTCTGGTTTCAACTGTGTATCTACCAGCTTGTCCGCAGTTCCATTTTCTTCTGGTGGTTGATGCCCTTCACCACTATCTCTTGAGCTATGGACTTTCATAGCTGAAACCCAGTTTTTTTGTGTAATTATTTATTTGTTCTTAACTGACTTGGAAAAAAGGATGTTTAAAACTAAAGGTATCTTTTAAAAGAACTTGCCCCTCAGTCTCAATGTTCTTTATAAATGTAATCATGCATATGTTGTCAAGGAGATATTTTTTATACCGGTTCATTTTTTTCCCACAATATGCCATTCACTGCCTATATTGCATTCATAGTGTACATTTCATACTGTATGTATAATGTATTCAGTCATCCCTTCAAAGCCATTTGGACTGCATTCTCTGATTGCTTCTATCATACAAGTACTGCTAAAATGCTGTTTTGTGCTTTGCTTGACTTTATACGTAGCAGCTTTTCTAGGGAAGTATGCTTCAAATTCTGACACAGCTGGATGAGACTTTGAGTATTGTTGGCACTAAACCAAGGTGCTACTTCATCTTCTGTCTTTTGACTAAACTGGCAAAAATCCTGTCTCATTTGCTGTTTTAATTTATACATCCAATAATAAGGTTGAATAAAATTTTATTAATGGAAAGCTTTCCCAATTTCCCATTTGCCTTTTGACTGTTTAATGTTGTCTTTTGCTGTATAGAAACCTCATGTTGCTAATAAACATTTTGCCTTCATATACAGACTTGTGAGTTCAAGGCCCAGACCCTGTCCCAAAATTTGTTTTTCTAAAATGCTTTCTTTTAGGTGTATATTTCCTCAGTAAACTGTAAGTGGTATGATGGAAGAGTCTTTCACCCATTTAGATCACTGACATAAAACATCTTAGGTGACATTGTCTTCTGATCTAATAGAATGGTTGTGTACTGAGTTTTAGGGGTTCGTGGGACCAGATATGCCGCATGAACTTTGAGGTTGTTTGGTTGCCGGTACATGGTTTTACCTGTGTGCTAGCTTAGAGTGGACTGCCATATATCTTCCCATTTAGAAACTTCTTGTTGAGCCTTCACTATGAAATCCTGACTTTCCTTAAGCTTATTGCTGGGTTTTTACTTGTTAAAAAAGTTTTAACTACTTTTCTGTTCTATTTTTTTATTTTTATTTATATATTTATTTATTATGCATACAGTATTCTGTCTGTGTGTATGCCTGCAGGCCAGAAGAGGGCATCAGACCCCATTACAGATGGTTGTGAGCCATCTTGTGGTTGCTGGGAATTGAACTCAGGACCTTTGGAAGAGCAGGCAATGCTCTTAACCTCTGAGCCATCTCTCCAGGCCTCCATTCTATTTTTTAAATTGATATTTATTGAGTTCTACATTTTTCTCTGCTCTCCCCTCCCCCATTCCTCCTTCTTCCAAGGTCCCCTTGCTCCCAATTTACTCAGGAGATCTTGTCTTTTTGTACTTTCTATTTCCCATGTAGATTAGATCTATCTATGTAAGTCTCTCTTAGTGTCCTCATTGTCTAAATTCTCTGGGATTGTGGTTTGTAGGCTGGCTTTCTTTGCTTTATGTTTAAAAACCACCTATGAGTGAGTACATGTGATAATTGTCTTTCTGTGTCTGGGTTACCTCACTCAAAATAATGCTTTCTAGTTCCATCCATTTTCCTGCAAAATTCAAGCTGTCGTTATTTTTCTGCTGTGTAGTACTCCATTGTGTAAATGTACCACATTTTTTCGATCAAGGGGCATTTAGGTTGTTTCCAGTTTCTGGCTATGACAAACAAAGCTGCTATGAACATAGTTGAGCACATATCCTTGTGGCACAATTGAGCATCCTTTGGATACATACCCAAAAGTGGTATTATCGGGTCTTGAGGAAGGCTGTTTCCTAATTTTCTGAGAAAATAACTGAGGGTATAACTCAGGCCTCATATATTCTTGTAACAAGTTGAGCTGGGGTGTATAACTCAGGCCTCATATGCTTGTAACAAGTTAAGCTTCACTTCACCACCACCCAGTAGAGATTTTAAATCTTGAATTTTTGAGTTTAAGATGTTTTGTTCCAATTTGCCACCCCATTCCCTTCCAACCCAACTTTGTATCCTAAGGTCTGAGTTTTAAATTTATTCTAACACCCCCTCCAACCCCAAAGCCCCCACCCCTGGGTTTCTGTAGCTCTAGCTGTCCTGGAACTCCCTCAGACCAGCCTCACTTTTTTTTTTTTTTTTTTTAAACAGATACTTGTCTCTACCTCCTGAGTGCTAGGATTAAAGGTGTGCTCCCCCCGCCCCCCCGTGGTCGGGGTAGTGAAGTAGGGCTTCTCTGTGTAACAGCCCTAGCTGTCCTGGAACTATCTGCGTAGACCAGGCTGGCCTTAAACTCACGAAGATCCAAAAGACATGCACTTTAAACAGAAACTAACAAGACAGGCAAGGTGTGATCAACTTGGGGAATAGCAAGAGAGAACATACAGCCCTCCAAAGAATTGCTGTGCTAGGTATACCTTAAGTGACCATGGAAACCTTAACAAATCAATCAAGCATTTACATAGGTCCAGCTTTTCTCCATTCCTCGACTTCAAGGCTCAATTGTAACCTGTCAAGTGAAACAGCCAATTTTCAAATGATTTCCAATCCCAACCTTACGCCAACTGGCAAACAGGATCTTGCCACATACTCTGTCCGGGTAATTACTGTACATCCCAGGCTGGCCTTGAGCTCATCGCAATCTTCTCGCAGTCAGCCTCCCAAATTCTAGAATTGTAGGCCGCCTTCCCTCTTTCTGCTAGGAATCTCAATGATAGCTGAATGGAGTACCAGAGCAAGGAATTGAAAGACCAGTCGTGGTGCGCCATGGTAAACGCTGGGCTACTTAAGGCATTCGTTTCTCAAACCTTACGGCCAATGAACAAATACCTAATAGGGATTGGGGATGAAGTTCAATAACCGAGGGACCCTAGACTTGTTCCCAGCACTGAAAGAGAAAAGTTTTCAGTACAATACTTCAAGAGCCATGCCTTTATCAGCACTTGGAAGGTGGAGGCTGAGGATTGGGAGTTCAAGACCAGTTTTGAGCTGCACGGGACCAGGTCTCAAAAAATTAAAGAGGGAGGAGCGGAAGCTGGAGAGATGATTCAGTGATTAAGAACAGTGGCGCCACTTTCAAAGGGGTCAAGTTCAGTTCTCAGCACCCACATCAATTGGCTCACCGTACTCCAGTTTTGGAGGGAATCTGATGCCTTCTGACCTCTGCAGCCACCTACAAGCACATGGTTCATATATCCCATCCTCCAAATCCAGATCTGAAGTGTAGTAGCAGGAGGGATAATAACAGCACCCGGGCAGAATGACTATTGACATTTGTTTAGGTCAGAACTTTTTCCCGCTCCCGACCACTCTTGGTTTGAGTTAAATTATTCCTGGATTACCGCCCCTGGCTTGTTGCTGGGTCGATCGATCCCCGGACATTATATTTGCTAGGTAAACGCTCTATCACTGAGCTACATCTCCATATACCCCTACCCAAAGGCTTCGAATGGATAGAATGTGTGGGTAGAGTTCAATCTATTTCTCCAGGGAAACCAGAGAAAAGAACGCAGCGTAGTAACTCCAGCAGCAGGGAGCGGCAGAAGGTGGGGCTTTGGGGCGGAAGGGGCGGTGCGAAATGGGCACTTCCGGTTTTCAATTTCGTGGCGGGACTAAACGCTAATGTTCCCATAGACATCAAACCTATGGCCTCTGCAATGGAGCAGCCGGGGGAGAAGCCTGCGGCCGAGGCTGAGGACTGCGGAGAGGTGCGGGATCTGCCGCAGGCTGCGGGGAAGTGCTTCGAGGACCGCATCCGCCTGCTGCTCAGGTGCCCCCGCCCTGCATCCCGCCCTTGCTCAGGAGGCCCAGGCTTCAAATTCGCACTCACTGGCCGCCTCTTCTGTCTCTGAGCCTGAATGCACTTTTAAACGCTCTAAATTCGTCACTGGGGAAGAGGGCAGCAAAGGATACCGTGCGCGCAGAGTTGCTGGGTCGGGGGTTAGGTGGGACCTTCTGAGGAAATACTTAGCAGCCCCGTCCTTAGCCAGGCTTCGAACCTGTTCTATCTTACCTTGCCACTGTAGTCCCGGCTGGTTGAGCAGTACATCCAGGCCAAACTACAGGAAGCGGGGGAACCCAACCCTTCCCCCACCCATCCCCCCTTTTTTTTTTCGAGATAGGGTTTCTCTGTACAGCTCTGGCTGTACTGGAACTCACTCTGTAGACCAGACTGGCCTTGAAAACAGCTGCGCCTGCCTCAGGATTGAGGCCTGTGCCACCACCGCCCGGCCCAAACCCACCTTTTATGGTTAAGACCTTTACGTCCAGAAGCTTCGTTTGCTTATCATTCTACTAGGGTGGTGTTTACTATGCTCTCCAGTCAGCGGCTTCTAGGGAAAATTTGACGTAAAGGAGCTGATTCAGTCCAAGGCCAGAGCCAAATCCACTCTACTGCTCTTCTAAGGAAAGCTGTCTCTCGGACTGGAAACCAGACACAGCGTCTGGTGTATGCATAGCGAGTGCTGTACCACTGGGCTTCAGCGTACTTCTTCCATGTTTAAATAAGGATTGGAGCCAAAAATATTTCATAACACGTGAATCCAGATGTTAATGCTCATAAAGTTTTATTGGGACACAGTTTTCTGCTACAGGGACAGAGATTAATAGTTATAAACAGACTGTATGACTCCCAAATCCTAAATTATTTGCTATCTGGTTCTTCACAGAAAAAAAAATTTTTTTTTTCGAGACAGGTTTCTCTGTAGCTTTGGGGCCTGTCCTGGAACTAGCTCTTGTAGACCAGGCTGGCCTCTAACTCACAGAGATCTGCCTGCCTCTGCCTCCCGAGTGCTGGGATTAAAGGCATGCACCACCACCCCCCGGCAAAAAAAATATTTTTTGCAGACCTTTAAAAGTCATAACGAAGAGACTTGTTTGAATTTTTGGAACAGGGTCTTGCTGTGTAGCACTGGCAGGCAGTAATTATGTATGCCAGGCTAATCTTGAATTTGTAGTAATCCTCCTGCCTCTGCATTCATAGTGATAGAATTACAGGCATTAGCCACCATACCCAGCCATACAATGGCATATCTGTTGGTTTTAACAAAATCTCAATCCTTCGATTTTACCAATAAAGACTTAGGAGCCAGTGCTGGTGTGAAAGCCTGCTAGCTCAGAGAGGCAGAGAAGGCACCCAGCTGGCCTTCCTCCTTAGCGGAGGTCCCAGAAACTTCCACTTTCTCAAGTAAGACTCCCCAAAGTGAATGTCTCCCTTCCTATGTGTCTCTCTGTCCATCCTCCTGTCTCCCTCTTACTCTCTGTCACTTTTCCTGCGTTTGCTCCCTGTCAACTGGTTGCTTGTTCTGTCTCTTGAACTGTGGTTGACTTTATTTAATCCTGTTTACAATATTCAAGCAGAAAGCTGGATTCAAGGTGTGTGCTAGGGCTGAGCCACACCACAACTAGAAACAGGTTTTTCCAGTAAATAAATCTCGGGATTCACGGTGTGATCAAATATCCTACAACACACTGTCTGTGCCTATAAACATGACAACTTCATTCCATTTCATCTGAAAAAGAAACTTTTTTGTGTAATCTATACTTAACACTTCTACTTTAATCTGTAACAACTTGTCGGAGGCAAGGTTGTTTTTGGCTGTAGTAATTAATAATTGAACCTAGGCCTGAAGCATACTAAGCAGGCACTCTAAGACTGAGCTACATCAACAGCCCTTTGATAAGTTGCCAAGACTGGTCTTGAACCTGCTCTGAAGCCCTGGTAGGCCTGCGCTGACTCTGTCCTCCTCCCTCAGCCCTCCAGGTCACTGGGATGACCAGCCTGGTACCTGGTGCGAAATTGTTTTCCTTTGGAATTTTGTCACTTGGAGAACTTGCTGTAGTGTAAGCTTTCGTAAGTTGTCAGCTGTTTCTTAGCTGTTGATATGGGTCTCTAGAAACCAATACTCAGGACTATGCAGCTGGCACTAGAAGCACTCGCTATCATTCTCAGCTTTTTTTTTCTATTTATTTTATATTTTATTTTAGATTAGGAATAATATAACTAAAACCTACTAAATATTAGGTACTTATCTCGCGACAAGTTATTTTTGTTATGTTTTTTGTATTTACTGAAAATGCTTTTTAAGATTTTTTTAAAGATTTATTTATTTATTATGTATGCCCAGAAGAGGGCACCAGATCTCATTACAGATGGTTGTGAGCCACCATGTGGTTGCTGGGAATTGAACTCAAGACCTGTGGAAGAACAGTCAGTGCTCTTAACCACTGAGCCATCTCTCCAGCCCCCAAGATTTTAAATCTTTTTAAGATGTATTTTCAAGGCCGGATAGTAGTGAATACCTTTATTCCTAGCATTTGGAAGGCAGGGGCAGAATGACCTCTGAGTTTGAGAGTGAGTTCCAGGAAAGCCAGGGCCACACAGAGAAACCTGTCTTGAAAAAGTAAAAATGTGTGTGTGTTTGTGTGCATGTTCTGAGGCAGCAAATTCCTCCTGGAGCTGGACTTGCAGCTAATTGTGAACAGCTGGAACCATCTCATGTCCTTTTATAAGAGCAGTACTCAGCCCGGCAGTGGTGGCGCATGCCTTTAATCCCAGCACTTGGGAGGCAGAGGCAGGTGGATCCCTGTGAGTTGGAGGCCAGCCCGGTCTACAAGAGCTAGTTCCAGGACAGGCTCCAAAGCTACACAGAGAAACCCTTAACCTTAACCCCCCTGTCTTGAAAAAAACAGTAGTGTACCCACTTAGAGGCAGAGCCGTCTTTCCAGCCCCTCCTGGAAATATTACAGTCTGTATGGAACGCTAGTAGAGCTTGGGAGTGTCATCCATCACTTTTGGTTACCTACCTAGAGCAGTTTTCATTGACTTCAAAATAGAACTAAATTCTTAACTTTTTCTCCAGGATGCACTTTTCCCACTGTATTCCATTTTATGACTTCCTTTTGTCAACTGTTTTAAATAAAATGAGACTAAATGACGGGACTTCAATGTCAAGTTTCAGTATTGCACGATGATTGTAACCACAATCCATAAATACTTTCCTATCTGTTCTCATTTTCAATTTGCAGGCTGAGAGCACAGACAAAACAGCAGCTCCTAGAATACAAGTCAGTGATTGATGCAAGTAAGTAGTTTCATTTTCAAGTAGTTTTGCAAGTTGGCTGATGATTACTATGTTTTTAAAATTATTTATTTTTATTGTATTATGTGCGTTTTGGCTGCTGTATATTTGTACCCATAAAGCCAAAGAGGGTATTGGAGGGGCTGGAGAGAATGCTCAGTGGTTAAGAGCATTGCCTGCTCTTCCAAAGGTCCTGAGTTCAATTCCCAGCAATCACATGGTGGCTCACAACCATCTGTAATGAGGTCTGGTGCCCTCTTCTGGCCTTCAGTCATACACAAGACAGAATATTGTATACATAATAAATAAATAATTTTTTTTTTTTTAAAAAGAGGGTATTGGATGCCCTGGAATTGGTGTTGTAGAGGTTGTGAGTCACTATCTGGGTGGTAGGAATTGAGCCCAGATCCTCTATAAGAGCAGCCAGGACTTTTAAACGCTGAGCCATCTCCAGCCCCCAGATTAATGGTATTCTTGGGGACTGGGGAGAATCTGCTTTACAAAAAGTTGTTTTTCTCAGGCATGGTGACTCATGCCTGTAAATCCAGCACTCAAGAGGTAAAGAGAATTGGATCTCTGTAAGTTTGAGGCCAACCTGATTTCCATATCGAGTTCCAGGCCCAAGCTACACCATGAGACCCTGTCGCAAGAGATAAACAAAGTGTGTAGATTCTGTGTAGCAACCCAGGTAAACAAAGAAACATGCAAGATAATTATGAAGGGGGGTGCAGCAAGATGGCTCAGCTGGTTAAGGTACTGGCCGATAAACCTGACACCTGAGTTCAATGCCTAGAACTCATGTGGTGGAGGGGAGAGCTGACTGTCTCATGTGTTCCCTGATATGCACACACACACTAAATACTTATTTAAATAAAATTGTTACTGACTTAAAAAAACTTTTTACTTGTAGATGAAGAAAAAACTCCAGAACAGACCATGCAAGAAAAACAAATGGAAGTGTATGTCATATTTTAATATTTTATCTGTGGCTTTTACTAAGATTTCTTCAAATGATTCGTACCGTCTTCTTTTTCACAGCGTCTTTCTTTGACAATGCTGTCTGTCTTTTCCTTTGTAATTCCAAATAAATAAATTGTGCCTGTGTTTGGAGGTTGTTGATTTGCTGTGGGGTGTTGGGGCTGGTGGCTTCTGTGCTATCCCTCATTCCCCCACACTGCCTAGATCCAGCTTAATGAAGAGGCTCAGCCATCAGCTCCCCACCTTTCTTCTGTTCAAGTAGAGGTGTTCAAGCTGTTTTCTAAGACTTACTTCATACACATTTCAGTAACAACTTTGACTAACATTGCTGAAATTCTTTGGTTCATGTTTCTTTAACAGTAAAATTGAAGACCTGGAAAATGAAATTGAAGATGTAAAAAGTAATTTTGAAATGAAAAATCTTGCACTAAACAGGTAACTCTTACCTTAATACCACTAAGAATCATGAACTAAATGCAATCATGAGCTTGGAGAGAAGGTTAAGGGGATTTTTTTCTTTTTTGGCTTTTCAAGACCGGGTTTTCTCTAGCTTTGAAGCCTGTCCTGGAAATAGCTCTTGTAGACCAGGCTGGCCTCAAACTCAAAGAGATCTGCCTGCCTCTGCCTCCCAAGTGCTGGGATTAAAGGCGTGCGCCACCACCGCCCGGCAAGGGGATTATTTTTAACTAAGCTAAATTAAATGATGATTAAGGCCAGGCATAGCCTGTGATCCCAGCACTCAAGAGCTTGAAGCTGGAAGGCCAGGAATTCAAAGCCAACCTCGGCTACATAGGGAAACCCTATCTTTAATTGGGGGGGGGGCGTGCAAGGGGAAGCTGGGAGTAGCTGGTAGTGTATATCTTTAATCCCAGCACTTTGAATACAGAGGAAGTTGGATCTTTTTTAGTTCAAGGTCAGCCTGGTCTACGTTGCAAGTTCCAAAACAGTCCGCCTAAGTATTGAGACCCTATCTCCAAAAAATGGAAGGGCACAGAAGAAAAGAGGGAGGAACAAAAAAGATGACTAGGTGATGTTACAGAAACTTGACCCTGAAGAATTGTGTTATTCATTGGTATCTTCCTTTGAAGAAAGTATGTAGGAGGGGCTGTTAAGGGGTCTTCATGAAGTTAACAGAGTTTCAAACATGCTGGTGTTTAAAAGCGTTACACAGGTCCATTTATTTCAGTAACTGTTATTACATAGAATTGTGACAAAATTTTTCTGATGCAGAGTCTCACTCTATAGCCCAGGCTGGCCTGGAAATTGGGGTGCAGTTCAGATTGACCCAAAAGTTACCGGAGTCCTCCTGCCTTAGCCATCCAAGTTCTGGGGTGACTGGAGAGGGCTTCCCTTAGCATGAAGTTTAAATGTATTTTAGTTACTGGTTTTGCCTTTTGGTTTGTCATTTTAGATATATTTGGGTTGTTTTGTGTTGTGTTGTGTTTAGAGATAAGTACTTAGGCTTGGAATTCATAAAATTCCTTTCTCCTGTTCTGGAACTACAGGCATACCAATTTCCAGGCCATACTGTTTAAAACATACTATGTAGCCGGGTGGTGGTGGCGCACACCTTTAATCCCAGCACTCGGGAGGCAGAGACAGGCTGATCTCTGTGAGTTCGAGACCAGCCTGGTCTACAAGAGCTAGTTCCAGGACAGGTTCCAAAGCCACAGAGAAACCCTGTCTCAGAAAAAAAAAACAAAAAACAATACTGTGTTTTGTGTGTATTTGAGGGGAAATCAATCTTGTTAGTTTTATAAAAAGTTTTAATACCCTATGTTATTTGTTCTGTGCAATACCAGCTTTTTCTCTTAGGTCCCATTTTTTTTTTTTTTTGTTACTTAATGTTTTCTTTTTCTTAGGATGAAACTTTCAGCTGCTCTTAGAAATAACTTGGAGAAGATGGGCACTGAGAGGTATGGCTTTTACATTTCTTTTTTTTTCTTTTCTTTTCTTTTTTTTGGAGACAGGGTTTCTCTGTAGCTTTGGAGTGTGTGTGTGTGTGTGTGTACACAACTTGAGGAAAACTTATCAGTTTTATCTTGACATACGGACCCTGGGAATTGAATTCTGGTCCTCCAGTAACAACTTAATGAACTAGGACACTACTTGTTTTTCGTTGGTAGAAATGAGCTTGTTTTACCTGCCTGGGCTACAGGGTGAGTTTAAGGATAGCCTGGACCACTTAATGAGCCCCTGTCTCAAAATAAAAAGTTGTCTTTTTTTTTTTTTTGTTTTTTTTTTTTGTTTTTCGAGACAGGGTTTCTCTGTGGCTTTGGAGCCTGTCCTGGAACTAGCTCTTAGAGACCAGGCCTGCCTCTGTCTCCGGAGTCAAAATAAAAAGTTTTAAAAAAGGTCTGGGAAGTTGCTCAGTGGTAGATCTCAGTAGATAGCAGGTGTGACGGGGAAGGTCGGTAGCAGCTCTGATAAGGTGGGCGGGGCAGAAGAGGGAGGGACCATAGGTGCTAGTTCTGGTATAAATAAAAGCTCTGGAAACCCTAAGAGTGTTGCCCCAGGCCACACCTGTGCTCTTTCTTTTCAAGACTCTGAAAGTCTTGGGAGAGATAACATGCCCTCTCGTGAGCCCCGAGAAGTTCTGGGATGGATCCGGCTGCCTCTCCGGTCTTGGTGTCTTGTTTATAACCTCTGGAGGTTCCGCCAAGTGGGGAGGCACCTGCCTTAAGCTCAGCTCTTGGGAGGCAGAGGCAGTCTGATCTCTGTGATTTTGAAGCTAGTCTGGACTCTTGTGAAACCTTGTCCTAAAAAGTTTTTTTAACATTTATTTATACATTTTTGTATGGGGGTGGATGGGTATGGCACCCACATGGAGATGAGAGAACATCGCGTCTCTTCTCTGCTTGGGTTCCAGGGATCATACTCAGGTCATATAAGGCTCGGCAGCGGGCAGCCTTACTCAGCCCTCTCAGGAAACCTTACACCAGTTTTGTTGTGAGGCTGGAGAGACAGTTCAGCAGCTAAGATCTGGCTGCGCTTCCAGAGGACCTGGGTTCCATTCCCAGCACCCACATGGCAGCTCACAACCGGGGGTCCGATGTCATTTTCTGGCCTCTGAGGGCACTACACATGTTTTTTGTATGTGCAGGTAAAAACCCACACACATAAAATAATAATTTTTTTTGGTTTTTTGAGACAGGGTTTAAAATAATTTAAAAAACAAAACAGTTTTATGTTAAAGGAGCAAAGTGCAAGTATTCACAAGATGCCTCGTGAAAACAGAAAGTTCAAGGGCAAGCGGTGTCCTTAGCGTATTTTGGCGTTTACTACTGTTAACAATCATTTGAATAGGGCCATCATTAGTGTGGACATCTCTAGCTCCTGAGTGGTGCCTTAGATTCCTTCATGAGCAAGCTGAAGCCCAGTGTAAACAGTGAAACAACCCACCTTCATGCTTTTAATTAAACACTCTCGCCGGGCGGTAGTGGTACACGCCTTTAATCCCAGCACTCGGGAGGCAGAGGCAGGTGGATCTCTGTGAGTTCGAGGCCAGCCTGGTCTACAGAGCTAGTTCCAGGACAGGCTCCAAAGCCACAGAGAAACCCTGTCTCGAAAAAAAAAAAAAAATTAAACATTCTTACCTTTAACCAGCCAAATGTTCCTTTAGTTGGCTTCCGTGAATATCTTACAAAAGTTGTCCAGTTGTCCATGCTGGCTTCAAACTCAAATCCTATCTTACCCTTCCAAGTCCAGGAGTTGCTGGCTTTGGCCCCTATACCCCGTTTATACAGTCAGGGATGAAACCTAGACCATGGTTCAGATTTGTTCATTCTAGGCAGTCGGTCTGCCAACCAAGCTACATTCCTAGCCCCAAGGTTTACTTTTTTTTTTTTTTATTACTTGATGTAGATGAGTGTTTGTGGTTGTGTTTGTATGTATGAAGTGCCTGCAGAGGCCAGAAGAGGGCATTAGATCCCTGGAACTGAAGTTACAATTGGATTGTTCATTGAGCTGTCATGTAGTTGCTAGGAACCCAAACTGGGTCTTCTGCAAGAGCAGTAAGTATCTTAACCATTGACCTAATCTTCAACCCCAAGATTATTTTTAGCTTAAGTAGATAAATCATATTTTGTTTGCTTTGCAGTGTGCTCACTGATGACATGAAGCAAATATTAAAACTACAGAAGTTGATAATGAAGTCCCAGGAGGTGAGCTGGCACATGGGGTGTTTTCAGGGTTTGATGGCATCTTGGTGCTAACTCTATGAACTGAGAATCGAGGTGTTCACTGGGACCGTGTGTCTGCAGACTGCTTTCCTTAGTTTGTTTTTGTCCTTTTACTGAGGTTACAGATTATCAACATAATTCAAGTGACTATTTTCTTCCCTTGGCTTTGAGGAAATAGGGGAATTGAAAATCCTGGCTGTAGGCCAGGTATCAGTGCATATGCCTGTGGTCCTAACACGTAGGAGGCAGAGACAGGGACTAGGAGTTTGCTCATTCTTGGTTCTATAGTGAGTTGAGGCTAGCTTGGGCTATTTGAGAGATAACTGGGAGTACTGGAACATGCCTTTGCTATTAATCCCAGCATGCAGAGTGAGTTCAAGGCCAGCTACATAGTAGATTTCTTTCTTTCTTTTTTTTTTTTTTTTTTTTTTTTGGTTTTTCTAGACAGGGTTTCTCTGTAGCTTTGGAACCTGTCCTGGAACTAGCTCTTGTAGACCAGACTGACCTCGAACTCACAGAGCTCCATCTGCCTCTGCCTCCCAAGTGCTGGGATTAAAGGCGTGCACCACCACCGCCCATCTAGTAGCCCTGTTTCAAAATCAAACACAAACAGAAAGAAAGAAAGAAAGAAAGAAAGAAAGAAAGAAAGAAAGAAAGAAAGAAAGAAAGAAAAGAAAAGAAAAGATGAGGGGCTGGAGAGATGGCTCAGCAGTTAAGAGCATGGGCTGCTCTTCCAGAGGTTCTAAATTAATCCCTAGCACCACATAACAGCTCGTAACTGTCTGTAACTCCAGTTGCAGGGGATCGTACACCCTCATATAGACATACATGCAGGCAAAATACCAATGCACATAAAAACAAAGATAAGGAGAAAGGGGGAAATTGGAGCTTAAGTCAAACTAGGCCTGGAGAGATGGCTCAGTGGTTGAGAGCACTGATTTTTCAGAGGTCCTGAGTTCAATTTCCAGCAACTCACAATCATCTCTAGTGGGATCTGATGCCTTCTTGCATAAAGGTATACATGCAGATAGAGCACTCATATATATTAAAACAAGAAGAAAAGAGAAGAAAAGAAAAAAAAAAGGAAAATCAGACTAGTCGGGGTGGTGATGCACGCCTTTAATCTCACCACTCGGGTGGCAGAAACAGGTGGATCTCTGAGTTCTAGGACAGCAAAGGCTACAAAGAGAAACTCTGTCTCAAAAAACCCCCCAAAAAATTAAAAGTGAAGAAAATCAAACTATGTGAAGCTCAGTGATATATTATTGATTTATCATTGAGTGACATGTTTTAATTTTCATTTTCATAAACAGGAGTCTGCGGAATTAGAGGGAAAACTGCTTGACGTTAGAAAGAAGAGACTTCGTATGTAGACCATGTTTACAATTTTTCTTTCACTTATGTGTGTGTGTACGTGTGTGTACACGCACAAACACATGCACATTTGCTGAGGCACTCATGGGGAGGTCAGTGAACAACCCTTACGAGGTAATCTTTCCTTCCGCCACCTCAGGTCTCAGGCTTGGGAGCAAGGGCCCTTACTCACTGATCCATCTTGCTAGCCCTTGGTTTTGGTTTTTCCAGATAGGGTTTCTCTATGTAGCCCTGGCTGTCCTGGAACGTGCTCTGTAGACCAGGCTGGCCTCAAACTCAGAGACCTGCCTGCCTCTGCCTCTGAATGCTGGGATTAAAGCTGTGTGTACCACTGCCACCTGGCCTCACTGACCCTTTCTAATTATTTAATTGCTTGTAGAACACTTTTTATCTACTTTAGCTATTAACAGGGACAGATTTCACAGCAGCTGATAAGTTTAATTATCAAAGTTTCTGAACATGACAGTAATTTTAGATTTTTAGATCATGGTCAGCTGTGGTGGCACATGCCATGAAGCCAGCACTCTGAAAGCTTAGGCACGAGGCTTGGGAAGTCAGGTCACACTTTACTTCATAGTGAGCTCAAGGCCAACCTGGATTACATGAGAGCTTGTCTCAAAAAAAAGAAAAAAAAATACAATATAGGTGTATTCTCTCAGTGAAGAAATCGAATGATAAAATTATAATAAGTCATGACCCTGTCTTTGTGATTTCAGTGTGGTATATGTCAATTCTAGATTCTTTCAATGCCCATGTGAGCATATTTATAATGTGCATAATTTCTCAGTTATTAGTATATATGTTTCACAGTCTTACCAATTAATCTATTACAGCATAATTCTGGCACTCAAAATGTCAGAGGTTCACCACTTGTTCAAAGCCAACCTGAGCTACATAGTATGCAGCAGGCTGGACAGGAATTTACAGCAAGATCTTTTTAGAATATATATATAAACACATACGTGTATACATATATATATGGTATGAGATTCCTTTTGATTGAAACTGTTGACATATGTATTACAAAGGTATCTCACCTACCCTCAAATCCCTGAAACTACACAATGGTGCAGGGTTGTTTATTTATTTATTTATTTATTTATTTATTTGCCAGGTTAGTTGATTCTGTGGGTTTTCTTGTGTCCTTGATCCCTCTGGCTCCTACAGTCCTTCCCGCTAGGGCTGGGATTTATGTTCAGTAGTTTGAAGGACTCAGGCTGACTCTAAACCGTGATTAAATGTATAGGTTGTCTCATTGGTTACAGGTTGGAGTCCTCACAAATTTACTAAATCAAGGATACTAGAGAAATGATTTCATCTGTAGATCATGGAAACTATGAGGATCCATACTGTGCTTTTAAAAGAAAATTACAGAAATATATCCATGTGGGAAATTGGATACCTAATAATAAGATTTTTGGATTGGAAAAGCGGATATCATGCCAGACAGTGGTGGTGTGCACCTTTGGTTCCAGCTCTTGGGAGGCAGAGACAGGCTGATCTCTTAATTCAAGGCCAGCCTGGTCTGCAAAGCGAGTTCCAGGGCAACCAGTGCTTCACAAAGAAATCCTGTCTTGAAAAACCAATAAATAAATAAGTAATAATGAGAAAAGCACATATCCACCAAGGTATATCCTTTCAGTGAATGTAAAACTGAAAGTGGCTAAACATTTATGAGAACCAAGGCTTAGGGATATAACTCAGTTGGTAGAGTTTACCCAACATGCAAAAAGCTGTAAGTTTGGGTCTGGCATTAATCCCAACACTTGAGAGAGAGAGACAGGAGGATCAGGAATTCAAAGTCAGCCTGAACTATATGAGACCCTGTCTCAAAAAAACAAACAGACCATAGAGAAGGCTCAGGGCTAAGAACATCGACTGCTCTTCCAGGGTCCCCAGGGTGGACTCCCACACGCCAGCTCATGATCATGTGTAACTTCGAGCCCAGCTTCCGTCTCGCTGTCCTGGCCTCTGTGTACTGTGCACACTCGGTGCACAGAGCTACACGAAGGCAAAACACCATATTCATAATAATAAGATAAATAATTTCTTGACTGGAATAACCAGGAAGTACTGTGCTTTATAATCTCTCATGGCCCTTGTTTATAAAGTTGTCCTATGTGTCATGGGACGCACGCCTTTAGGTAAGTTCTGACTTCCAGGTCAGCCAGGGCTACATATTTAAAACAAATATGTCCATTTTTTAAAAAAAGTAGCCTATTTAAAAAAAAAAAAATGCCAGGTGGTGGTGGCGGTGAGGCAGAGGCAAACCATATGTTTTATCTTTAACCTAACAGAATTAAAACAAGCTTCAAAAAGTAAGCTTTTCGAGATACAAACTGAGAGGAGCAAAGAGAAGGAGGATTTGGACAACATGGAAGATTTGGAAATGATAAAGACCATGCAGGAAAAACTGCAGACAGAGATAAAGATTACTACAGTCATTCAACATGTATTCCAGGTAACAGTTATACACGTGAAGAACAGTGGTGGCACACACCTCTAATCCCAGCACTCGGGAGGCAGAGGCAGGCGGATCTCTGAGTCTACAAGAGCTAGTTCCAGGACAGGCTCCAAAGCTACAGAGAAACCCTGTCTCAAAAAACCAAAAGCAAGTTCAGTGCCAACCTGGACTACATGGAACCTGTCAAAGCAGGAAAGAATTTGTTAATCTTGTTAAATTAGATAACTAATTTTTTTTTTTAATTGCAGGGCCTTATTTTGGGGAGTCAAACCAACTGGGCAGAGGATTCTGCCCTCAAGGAAATTGTGCTGCAGCTGGAGAAGGATCTCACCACAATCTAATAAGAATCCTGCTTCAGCACCTCAACATTGGTTTTGTGCCCACTCTGTCATGTAAACAGCAGAATTCGTGGGAAATGTAAGAACTGGTTTTGGAACTGCTCTGATGCTTCAGCTCTGAGGCCCGGGTTGGTGTTATGACATGAAGTCTTTTGTTTGAAGTATGATGACTAAAGTGACTGGAATATGCTGCAGGAGTCTGAGCATTGCAGTCTTGGGAAGGACGACTCTGGTCCAGCACTATAGAATGTGGACATCTTCACAAACATTTTCCCGGGGGTCCCTTTCAGGATGCTTTTATGCATCTCTGCACTGGTTTGTCAACCAGCACATTAGAAAGGATCCAAAGTATGAAGTGTTAATTGTTTAAGTACAGTTGTGGATTGTGACTTTTTCTTTTTTCCCCTTCTCTATTTAGCATGCATTTTACTTTTATAAGTTAATGAATTAAAAGAATAAGTGTTACCATCTTATTAATTAGAAAAGGTACAGTGGTTAAGGGCACTGGCTGCTGTTGTTGCAGAGGACCCAGGTTTGGTTCCCAGGACTCACCTGGCTGCTCACAACCATCTGTAACTCCTGTTCCAGGGCATCTGACATCATCTTCTGGACTCAGCCAGATACCAGGCATGCATGTGGAGCATGTACATACATGCAGACAAAACACACATGCATATGAAAAAAAATCTTTAAGCTGGGTGATGGTGGCGCATGCCTTTAATCCCAGCACTCTGGAGGCAGAGGCAGGCAGATCTCTGTGAGTTCGAGGCCAGCTTGGTCTACAAGAGCTTGTTCCAGGACAGGCTCCAAAGCCACAGAGAAACCCTGTTTTGAAAAAAAAATCCTTAAAAGAACGAAAAGTTGCCATTTTATAGTCTATGTTCCATTTTTGGATAACTCGAGTATTTGGAGGTTGTGATGTTTAGTGTTAATTAGCTGCCTGACAGAATTTATAGTCATCTGAGAGATGCCCTAATTACGCTAAGACCACTGTGCAGTGCTTTTCAGTGGTGCACCCTGGCTGTGGCTGTAACTCGGAAGTATTGCACTCGCTTGGCATGCACAGGGCCCCGGGTTGGATCTCCAGCACTGGGTGTAGGAGGGACTAGCTGAAGGAGACCCTAGGGGTGGCTCCTCAGTCACACAGGAGCTGTTCCTGCATGTCTTCCTGCTGTGACACTCTAAAACTGTGAGCGTAAATGAATCCTTCCTTCAGTCACCACTAGCTGTTTTACTCAGCAATGAGTTAGGGGTGGGGGGTACTTCATTTTCACGGTTCTTTGTGCTCAGGACCTTAAGAGGGAAGGGTTATTAGGGCTGATGGTTTCAAAGGTTTTAAACCATCCATGGTTTCGATTTGAATCTGTGGTGAGGCAGAGGGCGTATGTGGAAACAAAGCTGCTCAAGAAGTAAAAGAGAGCAAGGGCCTACTCATGGGATCCATCTTTCTCCCCTGGGGCTCACATCTCTACGGTTCTACCACCTCCCAGCCGGCCCACAGACGAGTGACTGAACCGTTAATGCATGAGCTCTTAAGGGACACTTCAGATCTGAACTTTAGCAGGGTTTTTCTCTAAAGCAGTTTCATGTAGTGCAGACTGGCCTTGAACTTACTCTAACTAAAGCTGACCCTGAATTCCTGATCCTTCTGACTCTACTCACTGAGTGCTGCAGTTACATGTACCTGCATGTCCAATATGCAGTCACCTTTTTAGATGGAAGTAAACATAGAGATGAACTCAATAGCAAGATAGATAGATTCAATATTCAAGCTGGGCAGTAGTGGCACATGCCTTTAATCTCAGCACTTGGGAGACAAAGGCGCATGGATCTCTGAGCTCCAAGGCTACACAGAAAAACCCTGTCTTGAACTCCCACCACCAAAAAAAGAACAGAAAAGATGTATTCAATGAATAATAGCACTTGAAATACATTACTTTTTGTAGAAAGGGTTGCTTTTTTTTTTTTTAGATAGGTTGTTTTGTTCTTAAGACAGGGTTTCTTTGTGTATCTCTGGCTGTCCTGGAGCTCACTCTGTAGACCAGGCTGGCCTCAAACTCAGAGCTCTGCCTGCATCTGCCTCCTGAGTGCAGAAACTTAAGGCATGTGCCATCATGCCAAGCTTGACCTAGTCTTTAAATTCACAGAAAATGATTTTGCCTAAATTCAAGTTCTGAATACTTCTCTTTGAAATGTTTATAGTTATATATTTCATTTGATAAATCATATTCATGTCTAGTTTTATGTTTTTGCCATAGTTAATATCTATAGATTAATGTAAATTATGTTTTTGTTATGCAGAAACATTATTTTGGAAAATTACTGATTTGAAAATTTGTGATTCAAAATCACAGCAACATATAAATCAGTAACTGCTTTTTCGGTCATTTGTTTGTGGTGCTGGGAGTGAAGCCCAGAATCTTGCCTGTAATAAGCAAGCTACACCCAGCCCTCATGCATGCTCTGTCAATCAATCTCAGCCTAGATTATCAGCATCATCTGGAAGAGCTTTGCCTTTTCCTGGGATTTTATTGTTTTAGGCATTCCTTACTTAGCTGTAAGAGAGAAATATATCAACTCTTCCCACAGCCCTGGGAAGTAACAGTCCCGAGTGCCAGTGGCTTGTGACAGGTATATATAGGTCTGTCTTCATCAGCTCAGCTGCTCACTTAAAGACTTGAGCTGAGAGAGCAGCTACAGTCTGAAGTATTCTCATACAGGAACTTCCAAGATCAAGTTTAGTTATTTGAGCAAAAGGCGCGCGCGCATACACACACACACCTACACAAGTAAAATGAAAATTGCTTTAAAAAAAGATGGGCCAATGCCCATCAAAATCCCAGCAAAATTCTTCAAAGACCTCGAAAGAACGGTACTCAACTTCATTTGGAAGAGCAAAAAACACAGGATAGCTGATAGCCAAAACAATCCTGTACAATAAAAGAGCTTCTGGAGGCATCACAATCCCTGACTTCAAACTCTACTACAGAGCTACAGTACTGAAAACAGCCTGGTATTGGCATAAGAACAGACAGGAGGACCAGTGGAACCGAATAGAAGACCCGGATATCAATCCACACATCTTCAAACACCTGATATTTGATAAAGAAGCAAAAAATTTCAAATGGAAAAAAGAAAGCATATGTAACAAGTGGTGCTGGCATAACAGGATATCAACATGTAGAAAAATGAAAATAGGGCTGGAGAGATGACTCAATGGTTAAGAGCACTGGCTGCTCTTCCAGAGGTCGTTAGTTCAATTCCCAGCAACCACATGGTGGCAGCTCACAACCATCTGTAATGAGATCTGGTACCCTCTTCTGGCATGTGGGTATACATGGAGGCAGAATGTTGTATACATAATAAATAAATAAAGCTTAGCTGGGCGGTGGTGGCGCATGCCTTTAATCCCAGCACTTGGGAGGCAGAGGCAGGCGGATCTCTGTGAGTTCAAGGCCAACCTGGTCTACAAGAGCTAGTTCCAGTACAGGCTCCAAAGCTACAGAGAAACCCTGTCTCGAAAAAACCAAAACTACCTAACTAAATAAATCTTTAAAAAAAAAAAAAAACAACAGATAAGAGGACCAATGGAATCGAATCAAAGACCTGGCTATCAACCCACACACCTATGAATACCCGATTTTTAAAAGAAAAAAAAAAGGAAGAAGTAATGGAAATAGACCCATATCTATCACCATGCACAAAACTCAAGTCCAAATGGATCAAAGACCCCAACATAAAGCCAGCCACACTGAACCTTATAGAAGAGAAAGTGGGAAGTACACTTGAACGCATTGGCACAGGGAACCACTTCCTAAATAGAACCCCAGCAGCACAGACACTGAGAGGAACAATTAATAAATGGGACCTCCTGAAACTGAAAAGCTTCTGTAAAGCAAAGGACACCATCAACAAGACAAAATGACGGCCTACAGAATGGGAAAAGATCTTCACTAACCCCACATCAGACAGAGGTCTGATCTCCAAAATATACAAAGAACAAGAAATTGTTCATCAAAAGAACAAATAATCCAATAAAAAAAATGGAGTAGAGACCTAAACAGAGAACTCTCAACAGAGGAATCTAAAATGGCTGAAAGACACTTAAGGAAATGTTCAGCATCCTTAGTCATCAGAGAAATGCAAATCAAAACAACTCTGAGATTCCATTTAACACCTGTAAGAATGGCCAAGATCAAAAACACTGATGACAACTTATGCTGGAGAGGTTGTGGGGAAAAAGGAACACTTCTGCATTGCTGGTGGGAATGCAAGCTGGTACAACCCCTTTGGATGTCAGTGTGGTGATTTCTCAGAAAATTAGGAAACAACCTTCCTCATGGCCCAGTAATACCACTTTTGGGTATATATCCAAAGGATGCTCAATCGTGCCACAAGGACATGTGCTCAACTATGTTCATAGCAGCTTTGTCATAGCCGGAAACTAGAAACAACCTAAATGCCCCTCGATCGAAGAATGGATAAGGAAAATGTGGTACATTTTCACAATGGAGTACTACACAGCAAAAAAATATAATGACAGCTTGAATTTTGCAGGAAAATGGATGGAACTAGAAAGCATTATTTTGAGTGAGGTAACCCAGACACAGAAAAACAGTTATCACATGTACTCACTCATAGGTGGTTTTTAAACATAAAGCAAAGAAAACCAGCCTACAAACCACAATCCCAGAGAACTTAGACAACAATGCGGACACTAAGAGAAACCTACATAGATCTAATCTACATGGGAAGTAGAAAGTAGAAAAAGACAAGATCTCCTGAATAAATTGGGAGCATGGGGACCTTGGGGGAGGATTGAAGAGGGGAGGAGAGAGGCAGGGATGGGAGCAAAGAAAAATGTATGGCTCAATAAATATCAATAAAATAAAAAAAAGATGGGTCAAGCCTGCCCAGTCATGAAAATCGACGTTTTATATTTCTTCTTTTTTAAAAAATATTTAATTTTTCTCTCTATGTTCATATCTAAGGCACTTGTAGTAATCCTATTGCCTCTGCCTTCAGGGTGATAAAATTATAGGCATTAGCCACCATACCCAGCCATACAACAGCATATCTGTTGGTTTTAACAAAATCTCAATCCTTCGATTTTACCAATAAAGACTCAGGATCCAGATACTGGCGTGAAAGCCCGCTGCCCTCTTCTGGCTTCCATGGGCGCAAGTGGATTCACAGATGAAATAGGTGCCTGACCTTAGCACACCACTCACCATGATGGAAGTAACATTCAGGTCTTAGAACTCAGCATGTAGGTGGCAACACCTGTCAAAAACAAACAAACAAAAATCAGAGAACTAAGACCTGATCCATCAAAGTCCATAGTTCTGGACAAGTGCCCTTGCTTCCGACTTCCATCCTTCCTCTTCAAACTAACTGTTCTTACTAACTGAGGTATGTCAATCAGGATGTGGATTTTGTGCTTAAAAGCTCCCCTGAGCTGGGTGGTGGTAGCGTGCACCTTTAATCCCAGCACTACAAAATAGAGACAAGAGGATCTCTATTAGTTCGCAGCCAGCCTGGCCTACAAGAGCTAGTTCCAGGACAGGCTCCAAAGCTACAGAGAAACCCTGTCTCGAAAAAAAAAAAAAAAAAAAAAGCAAAAAACAAACAAAAAACCCAAAACAAAACCTCACACCAAGAAAGGCTCAGAATTGTACTCAAGTCTCAAAAACCCAGTGTAGGGCCGTAGAGATGGCTCAGAGGTTAAGAGCACTGACTGCTCTTCCGGAGGTCCTGAGTTCAATTCCCAGCAACCATATGGTGGCTCACAACTATCTGTAATGAGTTCTGGTGCCCTCTTCTAGCCTGCAAACATACATGGAGGCTGAACACTGTGTACATAATAAATAAATCTAAAAAAAAAAAAACAAAAAAACAAAACCAGTGTAGCCCCCATCCAGCTAATAAAGACTTTCTTTTTTCTTTCTTTCTTTTTTTTTTTTTTTGGTTTTTCGAGACAGGGTTTCTCTGTGGCTTTGGAGCCTGTCCTGGAACTAGCTCTTTTAGACCAAGCTGGCCTTGAACTCACAGAGATTCGCCTGCCTCTGCCTCCCAAGTGGGATTAAAGGCGTGCACCACCACCATCAAGCTATAAAGACTTTTGTTTCTCAAGACAGGGTCTAATAAAGACTTTCTATTAACCTGACTGTGTCCAAGTGGTCTTTTCTGGTGAATACCTCACAACACAAACATTCACATATTCAAATCACTAGTACTCAGAATTCTTTGTTTCTTTGTTTTTCGAGACAGGGTTTCTCTGTAGCTTTGGAGCCTGTACTGGAACTCTGTGGGTGAGGCTAGACTCGAACTCACAGAGATCTGCCTGTCTCTGCCTCCAAGTGCTGGGAATTAAGGCGTGCACCGCCACTGCCCAGCCATAATTTTTTTTTAGTGTTTCAAAAGTTCAGGGAGGGGGGCTGGAGAGATGGCTCAGAGGTTAAAAGCATTGCCTGCTCTTCCAAAGGTCCTGAGTTCAATTCCCAGCAACCACATGGTGGCTCACAACCATCTTTAATGGGGTCTGGTGCCCTCTTCTGGCTTGTAGGCATACACACAGACAGAATATTGTATACATAATAAATAAATAAATATAAAAAAGAAAGAAAAATTAAAAAAAAAGTTCAGGGAGGGCTGGAGAGATGGCTCAGTGGTTAAGAGCATTGCCTGCTCTTCCAAAGGTCCTGAGTTCCATTCCCGGCAACCACATGGTGGCTCACAACCATCTGTAATGAGGTCTGGTGCCCTCTTTGGGCCTGCAGACATACACACAGACAGAATATTGTATTCATAAAAAATAAATAAATATTTAAAAAAAAACAAAAGTTCAGGGAAATGGACCTACTGAAGAGAATATTCTTTTTTAGTTAGTTTGCCTGTTTGAGACAGTGTCTCCCTGTGTAGCCTTGGCTGCCCTGGAACTCACTATGTAAACCAGGTGGCCTCTATCTTAGGGAGATCCCCTGCCTCCTGAGTGTAGTGAGACCCCACCATGCCCAGAGATAATCTGCTTTTATTTATTTATTTATTTTGGTTTTTCGAGACAGGGTTTCTCTGTAGCTTTGGAGCCTGTCCTGGAACTAGCTCTTGTAGACCAGGCTGACCTCGAACTCACAGAGATCTGACTGCCTCTGCCTCCAGAGTGCTGGGATTAAAGGCATGCACCACCATCGCCCGGTGGAGAATCTGCTTTCTGAGGCAAGAAAACACAATTAGAAAGGTGGTTGTGCCCGTAATCCCAGTACTTAGAAGACTAATGACTCAGGAAGATCCAAAATCAGCATAAGCTACATAGCAAGACCCTGGAAGGACAGAAAAAAGGGGAAGGGAGGTGGAAATGTGAAAAACTGAGACACTGTACCAAGAAATGAGCCATTAAGTACATGAGGTGGGGCAGCGCTGTAAAATAAGCACCTGGTAAGATCTCAAAATCAGGTGCTAGAGCAGTAACTCGAGGGACTCCAGATGCAGGTGACAGAGGATGCTAGACCTCTGCCTGAAGCCTTGAGGGATGTGAGCCCCAGCTTCAGGCACCGTGTCTGATAGGACCAGGTAGTGCCTTCCGCCATGTCCCACTTCTGACCTGGACAGGCCTGGCTCCCCACAGGGATGAGTGCCAGGAAAGTGAAGCCGACAGAGTGTGTATCCCCACTCAGGTGATCCTGCAAGCCTCATCCCCACAGCTCCCTGCTGAGAGGCACGGCTCTACCTCACAGGTGTTAAACTGGAGGTCTAAAATAAAGGGCTCATGGAACTAACTATACAGAGTCTAGGCAGAAAGTGAAGGGCCAGTGCTGCGACAAATTCCCTCAGCCACCAGCAGTTCAGGGAGACATCACACAGAAAATGTAGACTGGATGGAAGGGGCTATGGTGTTTCCTAACATTTCAGTGGGAGAAAGCATCAAGTATTCATTTTAGCTCAAGTGCAGTGGCACACAGGACAGTCAGGACAATGACCAAGGGACATTCCTGGCATAGTTTAGTTCCTGAAGAGAGTATTGCTACTTCTTGGTTGTTTGGTTCCCCACTCCAGAATGCAATGTGGACTTGGTGGTGAACCTCCAGGGTCAAAGCAAAGCACCGGTCTTCTTCTCAAGGGAACAAGAGATCTCTTACTCTGAGCCTAACATCAGTAACTATGACCGGAGAACACTGACTCCAGGTGCCTTGAATGATGTGTCCCACGGTGGAAAGGGCACATGAACTTCTCCACTGAGAGGAACATCAGGAAGGCAGCTCCAGCAAAGCCAAAGACTTTGCTTCAGGCCTCTGGTACTATCTGATGATATTCTTAGTTTGGTGGAAGCTATTGGTGTTCTAGATTAATATGTTCAAAGGGTCTTCTCTCATAGTCACAAAATGTTCCAGGGGTTGGCAACATTTTGTTATGTAGGAGGCTAGCTCTGGGAAGGACTAACCATCAGGCCCCCAAAGATAGGGCGGACTCACATACACACACACACAATGGGTGGGCCAGCTAAAGGGCTTGAAACAGTGCAGAGATAATGGTGGTGGTTGGCTGGTGGTCAAGATATAAAGATAGTAACTAGTCAAGTAGAGATAGATAGGCCGGCTCAGGCCAGGAAATAAACTGGCCAGGTCCATGCTAGCTAACTAGGCAAGACTGTAGCAGCTTTAAGATCTCCCATGTGCAGAGAGCTGCCCCTTTCCCTAATAAAATCTTCAGCTTTAGGTGTCCCTAAACCCTATGCATATTCTTGCATCTGAGAAAAGTGTACCCCTGTCCTAGAAGAACCAACCTAGGGCATGAGGGGAACAGAGGGAGAAGAAGAATAAATATGAACCCCATGGCTATCAGCGTGGAGGCTGATGCTGCCTGGCTTAGCCTGCATTTTTTGAGGGGAGAGCACATTTATCTACTTTTATGTATGTATGTACATATGTGCATGCATGTACACATGTCACAGCATGCTTTCAGAACCAGAAGACAACAATTCTCTCATGACACAGGTCCTGGGGATTGAACTGAACCCAAGCCATCGGGCTTGTCACCGGCTACAACCCTACACTTTCTCTAAAGACTGTATGCTTGTTTCCTCGGTAGTTCCAACTGAATTCTTTTTAAAGATTTTTTTTAAAGATTTATTTATTATGTATGCAGTGTTTTGCCTACATATATATCTGATTCTTGACCCTTGCTCTACTACTGTGTCCCATCTGAGTTCTTTTTCAGGAACGTAACAATCCAGACTGATGCTGGGTGGAGAGCCCAGGAAACTATAGACATTGCTATAAGCCAGTGGTTCTCAGCCTGTGGGTCATGACCCCTTCGGCAAACCTCTATCTGCCAAAATGCTTACATTACCACTCATAACAGTACCAAAATTACAGTTATGAAGTGGCAATGAGAATAATTTTATGGTTGGGCTCACCACAACACGAGGAACTGTGTCACAGCACAAAAAGTCACCAACACTAGGAAGGTTGAGAACCACCGCTATAAACGGTAAGCAGTAAATGGCTACTAAGCGAATTAAAGATATCTCAAGATGGTTTGGGCTCTCAATCTGCAACATTCCATTTCTCCACCAAGTCCTGGTGTCAATCAACTGCAGAGTCTTCCGCATAAATGTGGCTCTAGGAAACTTCAGCTTAATTTCGCATACAGAAAAAAAGAACGTGGCGTGGTTCCCCCATGTGGTGATACACATTCTATAACCCCAGAATTTGGAAGGTGAAGGTGTGAAGATCAGAAATTCAAGGTCATCCTAGGCTACGTAGCCTGGGCTATGTGAGACCTTTCAAAAACAAATAAATAAAACAAAAGAGAATACACGTGGGCAACGTGGAGTGAACTCCCCGGGTCTCCTGCTCTTTTCCTCCCTTCTATCTCCTTTTCAACCTCTCAAGAGTTAAACTGGCCAGGCAGTGGTGGCGCACGCCTTCAATCCCAGCATTTGGGAGGCAGAGGCAGGCAGATCTCTGTGAGTTCGAGACCAGCCTGGTCTACAAGAGCTAGTTCTGGAACAGTCATGTAACTGTGGAACTGTGACGGAGCACATCTGCACTTCCGTCCCTCAGAGGCAGGTGGGTCACAAGTTTACACCAGCCTGGTCTACACAGTGAGGCCCAGGTCTGCCTGGGCTACCGTAGCTTGATGCTGTCTCAAGGAAAACAAAGGGCACACCTCGGATCTCAGATCCTTTCTTTTTTTTAATATTTATTTATTATGTATACAATATTCTGTCTGCATGTATGCCTGGAGGCCAGAAGAGGGCACCAGACCTCATTACATATGGTTGTGAGCCACCATGTGGTTGCTGGGAATTGAACTCAGGACCTTTGGAAGAGCAGGCAATGCTCTTAACCACTGAGCCATCTCTCCAGCCCCCTCAGATCCTTTCTAACAGTGCTCGGGGCCAGATCTAGGAAGCTCTGCTCTCACCCCCGGAGGCTGTTGTCTGACCCAGAACTGGGCAGGCTGAGGCAAGGTCGGGTGTCTGACATCTGCCAATGCTGGGCTCAGTTCTGCTTCCAAAGGAGAAAGTCATTGCTCTGGCCTCATGCACTCCAGCTGGATGAGCCAAACACCCATGCCCTCCCAAACCTCCAGGCAGGGAGGCGCTGCCAAACTCCACCCCTTCTTGCAGGGAGAGGGCATGTCCTTAAGTCCCCTTGCTGAAGTGTGTGTGTTTCTGCATGCATTTGTGTGCGTATGTGTGTGCTCGCCAGCCAGAGGTCAACCTCATGTGGCATCCCTCTGGAATCCACTTTGCTTTGGAGACAGACTCTCTAACTAACCTGGAACTCCCCTGATTGGTCCAGACTGGCTTGTTTACACCTTCCCAGCACTGGGATTACGTGTGCACACCGTGACACCTGTTCTTTTGATGAATCTCAGGAAGAGAACTGGAGTTTTTGTGCTTGTATAGCAAATACTACTGGCTGAGCTATTTCCTGGCCTTAGAAATATATTTTCCTTTTATTTTTTAAAGGTCTTTTAAACTTTATTTTATGTGCATGGGTGTTTTGCCTGCATGTGTGTCTGTGTACCATGTTTGTGCCTGGTGCCCTCAGAGAGAAGAAGAATAAAGACAGTTGTGAGCCACCAGGTGGTACTGGGAATCAAACCCATGTCCTCCGGAGGAGCACCCAGTGCTCTTAACTGCTGAAGCATCTCTTCTGCCCGTTGGAAACATGTTTTTTTAAATATTTATTTATTTATTATTTATACAATATTTGTCTGTGTGTATGTCTCCAGGCCAGATGAGGGCACCAGACCTCATTACAGATGGCTGTAAGCCACCATGTGGTTGCTGGGAATTGAACTCAGGACCTTTGGAAGAGCAGGCACTGCTCTTAACCACTGAGCCATCTCTCCAGCCCGGAAACATGTTTGAGTGGCTGCCTCACAGCTGAATCAACACTCTCCTAGTTTTATTACAGAACTTAGGACACCAGAAGTGTTTGGAGGCATAGCTCTTGACATTTTAGCCTCCGTTTCTGATTCATGAGAAGGGAAGTGTTAAAGGCAGCATTTATGGTGTACCTGCTGTCTGAATTTTCATGCAATCATCACAAAGACAACCTCAAATAAGCAGATGGAAATTACATCCATTTACCCCCACCCTCTCCCTCTCTTTCTGATCTCTCTTCCTACTGTACCCTTCTGAATGCTGGGATTCATAGGCTCGCATCACTACACCCAGTTTAAACTTTTTTTTTCCTTCAAGGCTCTTTGCTTATTAAGTGCATATAAAATATTTCCATGCTGGGTGTGTGGTGGTGCATGCCTTTAATCCTAGAACTCAGGAGACTGAGATGGGCCTCTACATGTTTGTGGCTAGATGGTCTACAGAGCTTGTTCCAAGCCAGCTAAGGGTACACAGAAAGACCCTTTCAATGTAGTTGCTGTGTGTTTAAGATGGTGGCATGTGAGCTGGGGTGATGTCTCCGAAGTGAAGGGCACTCACTGTAGGGGACTCTGATTTAGTTCCCAGCACAGACAGTAGTTCATGACCATTTTCCAGCTCCAGGAGATCTCATGCTCTCTTCTGACCTCCACTGGCACAACAGGCCCATTATGTCCATTCATACATGTAGGCAAAATACACATATACATAAGTATAAATACGTTTTTAAAAGACATACTCCATCTTTACGCTGTGACCAAAGATTGATGTGCTTCACAGAAGGAAGCAGGCACTTGATAGTGCTGTGTTTTTCTGAGAAGATACATGCATTCCCTGAGTCAGAAGCTGTGAGAGTTTAACTTAATTCTATTAACTCCCTTCAGAAATCTGGAAACCATTTGACTCAGGATGGAGAGCAATGGAATCAAATCCCTTAAATAAAAATTTATTGTTTACAATAAAAAAATATAAAAGACATACTCCATCACTCCTGAGGAAAATGTATTCTAACCCTTACCTAATTTATGCAGACTCTATAAAGCTCTAAGCCATTACCCTTGTCATTTAGAGCTGGCCCTATTGGAGCAGGTGTTTCCATTTCTTTGGGCATATGGAAATGCCTGAGGATGGCCCTCAGCCAGCTAACAACCTCTTCTACCTCAGCCTCATTGCTTATTGCCATCCCTCACCTGGGCTCAAAGATGGCATCCAGGTTACTCCCCAAACCTTAGAGCCCAAACCTCCCCTAAGATACCTTTCACCTACTTTAGAACTGGTACTTCTCTCTCAAGGAACACGTTACTGGGCACTGTCCAGAGGCTCAAGAATTACCACAAAGAGTTCAGCAGAGGCTAGCTTGTTGGAGTTATCCTTCTTCCACACATAGTAAGATCCCAAAGATCAAACTCGTGTCATTGGGCTTCGCAGCAGGCAATTATGGCTAAAGATGCTCCATTTTATGCTAGGCATCCATATGGTACCCACCAGCCATTTGTCTCTGACCCCAGTCCAAGGAAGTTAAGTTCCCAGTAACCCTGACTCAGTGACCCCCCCACCCCAAAATGTACAGCATGACTTGTTATGATATGACTGCTTTTTTTTCCTGTAACTTGCCTACACAGATACCCAAAGAATGTTTTGAACTGCTGTCACCACTTAACTTGACAGAATAGAACAGTTTTAGCTTGCTTGCATAAATATTGGAGGTTTTCATATGGTTTTCCCCTGTAAGAATCCTTTCCCATACTCTTCTTCACGGCAATCTCAAATTTGGCTCAGAGATTATTCATCCTGCTGACAGCTAATCAACAAATCTTTTAATTATAATTGAATCGAGTCTATAGTTTTTTTTTAACCCCAAATGTCACAGACTCCATAGCAGCAATTTTACCCAATGAACCGTCTTGCTGGCCCTAGTTTTGGTTTTTTTGAGACAGGGTCTCATGTAATCCAGGTTGTCTTTGAACTCACTGTGTAGCTGACATTGATCTTAAACCTCTGATCCTTTGGCCACCCACTCCCAAGTGTTAGAATTATAAGCATATGTCTTTAGTTACATTTGTTTTATTTGGTGGTACTGGGAATTGAACTCAAAGCCTTGTACATGCTAGCCAGTGCTTTAGTACTAGGCTGTATCTGCAATCTCTAAATACATTCTTTTTTTTATTTATATTTTATGTGTGAGTTCTCTGCATGCCAGAAAAGCCTATTACAGATGGTTGTGAGCCACCAGGTATTTGCTGGGAATTGAACTCAGGTCCTCTGGAAGAGCAGCCAATGCTCTTAACTGCTGAGCCATCTCCCCAGTTCCCCTAAATACATTCTTCACACACACATAGGTGGTATTGAACTGTTACATCAGTACAGGAATGTAGTATGAGGGGGCTAGTTAGTTCCCGGCCACTTAGACAGGAAATAATCACACAGAAACTATATTAATTAAATAACTGCTTGGTCCATTAGCTCTAGCTTCTTATTGGCTAACTCTTACATATTAATTTAACCCATTCCTAGTAATCTGTGTATCGCCAGATGGCTGTGGCTTACCGGGTAAAGTTCTGGTGTCTGTCTCCAGTGGGTGCTACATGGCTTCTCTTTGACTCCACCCTTCTTTCTCCCAGCACTCAGTTTAGTTTTTCCTGCCTACCTAAGTTCTGCCCAATCAACAGGCCAAGGCAGTTTCTTTATTCATTGACCAATAAAAGCAACACATAGACAGAAGGACCTCCCACATCACAGGGACTTGATATTTCAGTTAGACTAACAAGTCTGTTTCTGATTAGTAAGCCCTTAGGATTCATCTGTCTTTGCCCCCAGTAATGCAGTTACATTAATTCATGCCTTTATGCCTGGCTTGTGCATGTGTTGTATATGTGTGCCACATGTTTATGGGGTATGCATATGTTAGGTGTGTGTGCACACCCATGCATTCCTACTGAGACTAGAGGAGGATTTTGAGGCCAGAGGAAGATTTGTGTATTTATCACTCTCAGCCTTATTCCTTTGAGTAGGTCTCTCACTGAAACTGGACCTAGATTGGTGACCAACTATCCTCAACAATCTGATCTTCCTGCCTCCACCCTTACACACACTGTGGGTGTGGGGTCACACCCAACTATTTATATGGGTTTGGGGAGCCAAACTCAGGTCCTCGTGTTGGCTCAGGAAATCAGTTAGCTAAAGAAGAACCCACGTTTGGGTGCCAAATGAAGAAGGACACTTAAAAGAAATCCCACATTTACCCACTGTACCACCCTGTACCTTCTTAGTCCTGATATTTATTTCTTATAGTTCTGTATTAATCTACGCCTTTCTTAGCATAAAAATGATAACCAGGTACTGGAGACAGCTCTGCAGTTTAGAGCGCATACTGTTCTTTTAGACCAGAGTTCAGTTCCTGCACACATGTTCATTGTTGGCAATCAGCTATAACTCCAGATACAGGGAGATCCAATGCCTCTCAGTTCTGAGGATACCTGCATTCATGGGTACAATGCTCCCCCCACCTTAACTGAAAATAAATCTTGTGAAAAATGATAACTGAGAAGCTGGCAAGATGGCTCAGCTGCTGGGAATGCAAACTGCTTTTGCTGAAGACCAAAGTTCAATTCCCAGATCGTGGATCAGGGAGCTCACAACTGCTTGTAATTGTAGGGGATCCAATGCCTCTAGCTCCTCAGGCAGCTGTGCTCACATGCACATACACATACACATGCACATACACGTAGACACACACATATAAACATAAAATAAGTTTTTAAAACGAGAAGTGGTTAGGAGCTGAGGAGCAATCAGCTGACCGACCCTGAGAGCCTTGGGATTTAGAAGTCCATCTCTTCTGTGTGCTTGCTTGCAGAAGAGCCCACCCTGAGTTTCTCCTCAGCAGCACAAGAAAAAGAGCCAGTACTTCTGACTACAGTGCCCTCCTTCCTGCTTCTTCCCTGAGATGCTGGTCCAGGTGTCACTTGATTCTACCCTCGGTTACCACAACAGATGGTTCTTGCCAAATGACTGTTGTTTGTCAAGCTCTGAGAGTCTTTACCTTTCTCCCTTTTGTCTCTCTACCCAATGCCATATAGTCCAGGTTTTTGTTGTGTTAGCTGCTCACTTGTGTACCAATATCCCATGTTTGTGATAAATCACGAATCATTAACCTTTATCAGCAAAATTGGTAACTCAATATTTACCGCAGCTTAAAGCTATATTACTTACAAAGTTATGTTAAAAAAGGCCACAACATCTATTATAGTGAGATAAGCATATATATATATAACACATTTATATTTGTAAGCTTATACACACACACACAAACATCAATATGCACACATATTTTGCATACATGTAGTACTGAGCATTAGATTCAGGGCTTTACACATACTACATATGTGTCTTATGGGTTATATCCCTATCCTTTACATATTAGCATGTAATAGCCCATGCTATTGTCCTAGCTGGCCTCAAACACACAACAACCCTGTTTCAGCTTTAAGCATTAATATTACTATAGAATAGATTTGAATATAATAATTTGAGATGGCTGCTTATGTTTCAAAGCTTAGACTACGATCCAGGAGTAGTAGTGTATGCCTTTTGTCCCAGCACTCGGGAGGCAGAGCAAGCGAATCTCTGTATGAGGTCATCCTGATTTACATAGTGATTTCCCAGACAGCCAGGGTTATGTAGAGAGACTCTGTCTCAAAAAACAAGAACAAAAATTAGACCATGAAATTTCTGAGTACTCTCAACCTTGGGGAGAACATGTAGGTCAGTATCAGGAATAGTGAGGTATAGAAAACAAACTGAAATCAAGCAATGCCCACCAGCAAGGGCATAGGGTTTGGCTCCCATTAAGTCAGAATTAAACCTTCCTTTTGTGCGCTAAGTAAATCCCAGGGTTTTTTTTTCTTTAAGTAAAAATATTTTTTCATGCAATATATTCTGATTATGATTTTTCCTACTTCTCTTAGTTTCTAGCCAGCTCACCTCTCATCCAGATCCACACCCTTTTCATCTCTGCTTAGAAAACAAACAGGCATCTAAGGAGAAATGATACAATCCAAGAAGATAAAACAAAACAAGCAGCCGGGCAGTGGTGGCGCGCGCCTTTAATCCCAGCACTCGGGAGGCAGAGGCAGGCGGATCTCTGGGAGTTCGAGACCAGCCTGGTCTACAAGAGCTAGTTCCAGGACAGGCTCCCAAAGCTACAGAGAAACCACGTCTTGAAACACCAAAAAAAAAAAAAAAAAAAAAAGAAAAGAAACTAAATTTTGGGGCTGGAGAGATGGCTCAGTGGTTAAGAGCACTGGCTGCTCTTCCAGAG
>PVIU01005082.1:91769-118358 GCA_004026605.1 Ondatra zibethicus
CTCTTGTAGACCAGGCTGGTCTCAAACTCACAGAGATCCGCCTGCCTCTGCCTCCCGAGTGTTGGGATTAAAGGCGTGCGCCACCACTGCCCGGCAAATAAATAAATCTTTAAAAAAAAAAAAAACAAGCAAAATGGAATAGGACAAAATAACCAAACAAGAAAAAGAGCCAAAGAAAAGCACAAGAAGGGCATACATATGCAAAGACAGACACGTTTCACACACACAGGAATCCCATTAAAAACACGAAACCGGAAACAATAATATATATGCAAAGGTCTTGTAAGGTTTAAAAAAAAAAAAGTCCTGACTTAACATTATTAGACAAAGAACTGCCAAAGATGCTGCTGAGTTCATTTTCTGTTGGCCGTCTGTCGTTTGACATGCCGCCTACCCTTAAGAGTGGTTTGTTTCCCTAGTAAGACACCCTTGGAGAAAATTAATTTTTCATTTGCAAGTGGCTATCGATAGGAGATAGGCTGTGGGTTAGGGTTCTTCAGCTCTGGAACCCCATCTGGAGCATATCCTATACTTGCTGCCCCTTTGTTCCTGTGAGCAAGCCCTGTTATACCTAGAGGGCCTTGACATCAGATCTCTCCCCTCAGGAGCAAGGGAACTCTGCAGAAGAAGAGAAAAAGTGTTAGGAGTCAGACATCCTTTTTAGGGCCAAGTGTTCCCAGGTCTCTCCTGATGCATATCGTCTGGCTGTGGGTCTCCGTATTTCTTCCTATCTGCTGCAGGAGACTTCTCAGATGATGGCTGAGCAGGGAGGGAATCTATGTAACTTCCAAGTTTTAATAAAATTATTTATGTTAGGAAAGCCACAGGAGGTTGTATTACTACTGTTTCAGATTAAATTTTGAAATGTACTGAAATTAGAAACTAGCTATCTGGGAGGGAAATGGTCCCAGATAACTTGGGATGGTGAACCAAACAGTTCAACCGTGATTGCTGCAAAAGCGCTACAATAGAAAAGGCCAGGGTTGAGCGCCAAGGGCGGGAAGAGGGGCGGGTCCGGGCGCGGAGGGGTGGAGCTGGCCCTTACAGCTCCTCAGTGACATCACACCGGCTCCGCCCCACGCTTCCTACTCCCGATACTTCTGCGGCTCGCCTGCGCCCCGGAAGCTGCCCCTGCTCGGGGGTCACGATGGGCAGCAAGATGGCTTCCGCCAGCAGGGTCGTGCAGGTAAATCCTGGGCCACTCCCACGCTTGGGAGGGAGGGATGGTGCAAATGCAGCAGCCGCGCCGGGGCGGCGGGGAGAGGCGGTGGCGGAGAACGCGCTGTGACCGCGGCCCGGGCCAGCGGGTGTGTGTCTGAGAATGGGACCAGGGCTCCGGGCGGCCGGGAGTAAGGAGGGTCTGGCGCCGAGGGTTCGAGCCGCGCGGCGGGAGGCAGCCTCTGGTAGTACAGGCTCGTGCTTGCCCGAGGTCTATGGACCCCCCAGCACCTCATTAGCCCTAGGAGTCTGTGGACTACGCTGCCCTCCAGCAGCCTGGCCAATCGCCGTTTAAAATTGTCAGTGATGTCCCCTCAGTCAGCCAATCCGGAGGAAGGCCGTAGCGGGGCGGGGGAAGGAAGCAAATCCTGGTTCTGACCTGGTGTCCCTTCAAGGACTTGGGAATGGCCGGATAACTGGCCTCTTGGGCTGCTTCCTCACCTTGAACCTGGTCATATCTGATCTCTTCGGGCGCCTGGCTACAGATGTGGGAATGTGTGAAATGTTATGCTAGTTGAGTTTATTACCTACTAGTGTGTATGTTTCAGGGTTGGTTTGCTAAAGCCTTTTTCCATTGTGTTTAGATAGAGTAACATTGCTAGACTAACACATTAACTAGTGTGTATGTTTCAGGGTTGGTTTGCTAAGCCTTTTTCTATTGTGTTTAGATAGAGTAACACATTAGCTAGAGTAACATTGCTAATCCACCCATCAATTACTAACTCCTGACAGCTTTTGTACCTGCTTTCCCAGCTGTAGTCTCTGACTTAATAGGAGAGGTAAAATTCATGAATAAGTAGACACAGCCTTTTGTAATTAGAGAGTTTTTAAAATTCGGAATGTGGAGTATTTTCTGATTAGCTTTCACTTTTGTTATAAATGCATTTTCCTTTGCACGAACACATCTTGTAAAAGACCTTTCCCGTGAAGTTGTCTGAATGATGACCTTTGGTACCATCGCAATGACTAATCCTCAGTTACTTGTAGGCATTGAGGATTCTGCAAGTAGAGAATAGACAACAAAAGTCGGCTGTCCATACCATATAACCTCATACATCAGTAATGCATATATAACTCGGGCTGAAATGAGTATGAGCAGACATGTTGGCTCACACCATTAATCCCAGCTCTCAGGAGGCAGAGGCAGGCAGAAATCTGTGAGGTAGAGGCCAGCCTGGTGTACAGAGTGAGTTACAGCCAGACCTACATAGTAAAACCATGTCTCAGAAAAAAAAAAGTTGGAGCTGAGCAGTAGTGGCGCATGCCCTTAAAGCCAGCACTTGGAAGGCAGAGGCAGGTGGATTTCTGTGAGTTCGAGGTCAGCCTGGTTTACAAAGCGAGTTCCAGGACAGCTAGGACTGTTACACAGAGAAACCCTGTCTCGGGGAAAAACAATAACAAAAAAAAAAAAAAACTTGGTGTGAGTGTGTGTGTGTGTGTGTGAGAGTGAGTGTGTGTGTGTGTGAGAGAGAGAGAGAGGGAGAGAGGGAATTGATATGACAAAAGGAAATACCCACTGGATTGTAAACATGAAAAAAAGATGCTTAGAAATTCTTACTTGCCAAGAAGATACAAATAAAACCCAGGAGGTACAACACATTCACCAAAATAGCTAAAAATCTACTTTTTGTTGCAGGGCCTCATGCATGTGCCCTACTTCCGAGGTACACACAGCCTTGCGTTTTGTTTTTTCAAGACGGGTTCTCTGTGTAGCCCAGGCTGTCTTAGAACTGGCCTCCAACTCAGAGATCCACTCACTTCTGGGAGTATTGGGATTAAAGGCTTGCATCACCACCTCCCGGCACAGCCCTTGTTATGAAAAAAAATTGACATTACCAAGACAGACAGAAGCACCTGAAACTCAAAGTATTGTATTGTTGGACCACTTTGGGAAAACTGTCTGTTTCTAATTGTTAAGTGTATTTTACTGCTAACTCATTATCCAACAGACATGTGTCTCTACCTACAAAAAGACTTGTCTGGGAATGTTCTTAGAAGACCAAGGAGAGTTCAGTGGGTCAAATGTTTTCTACGTTGGCATAAGATCAGATCCCCAGTATCCATGTGAAAATTGGTTATACCACCAGCCTCAGGGGAGTGGGAGGTGAAGATGGGCATTTATCCAGAGCTTTTGCTGGCTACACTAGCCAAGTAAGTGAGTTCTGGGTTCAGGGAGAGACTCTGTCTCAAAATATAAGACAGACGGGTAGTGGTGGCGCATGACTTTAATCTCAGCACTTGGGAGGCAGAGACAGGCAGATTTCTGTGAGTTCGAAGCCAACCTGGTCTACAGAGTGAGTTCCAGGATAGCGAGGGCTAAACAGAAAAATGCTGTCTTGAAAAACCAAATATACATATATTTATGGCAGAAGGCAACTGAGGATGAACTCCATATGCACACACACAAAACGTGCACACATTAGCACACAGACACAAACTTGATATGGGATTTCCTTCTGTATGTTGTGAATATGTTTTATTACCATTGGTTAATAAAGAAGCTGTTTCGGCCAATGGCTTAGCAGAGTAAAGCCAGGCAGGAAATCTAAACAGAGATATATAGAGAGAGTAGATGAACTCAAGGATACACCATGTAGCTGCCCAAGAAGCAAGAGGTAACAAACCATGAACCTCGTGGTAAAATAAAAAATAATAGAAATGGGTTAATTTAAGATATAAGAGCTAGCTAGAAATATGCCTGAGCTGTTGGCCTAACAGTGTTGTAATTAATATAGTTTCTCTGTAATTATTGGGGTCTGGACGGCCAGAAAACGAGCAGTCTCCTTTTACACAGACTCACACAGCCAAACTCACACACCCAGAGGCAGTTGGATCTCTGAGTCTGGGGTCAGTCTGGTCTACATAATGAGTTCCAGGACAGCCAGGGCTATGTAGAGTGGCCCTAGGGCTGATAGGAAGGCTCAGGGAGGCAAGGAGTTCATTTCTATGCCTGATGCCCTTAGTTGACCACAGGGTGGAAAGAGGGAGCCAACTCCCGAAAGTTATCCTCTGACTTCCATTTGCACACACACAAAATAAATAAGGAAAATATTTTTAAATGCTTTTCTAAAATATACATTTCTGTAGATAGAAGGAAAAACTAAAAAAAGATTCAATACATTTTCATGGATTTTTAGGCTTGGGAGTTACAAAAGTCAGCTAATTTGTATTTTTCTGTATTTTTTTCCTGTTTTTATACAGATTGTGAGTCAGAACAAGGATCTTCTTGCTATTTTGTTTTTAAAACTCTGACCTTTTTGTGGTTTTTTGGGAGGGTTCTTTGTTGTTGTTTTTGGTTTTTCAAGACTGGGTTTCTTGCTGTCCTGAAACTTGCTCTGTAGACCAGGCTGGCCTTGAACTCAGAGATTCGCCTGCCTCTGGGAGGCATCATCACTCTGGTCACCGTTTTTTTTGTTTTTTGTTTTTATTGTTTTATTTGTGGATCTCTCTTCACTCTGTAAACTTATATTCATTCTTTGATTAGGAGCAGAGTGTAAGCTATAGCTTAGAATATTATGGCAGTCATTGATTTGGGGGGGGCGTTTTAAGACAGGGATTCTATGTAGCTTTGGAACCTGTCCTGGAACTCAATTTGTAGCCCAGGGTGGCCTTGAACTCACGGAGATCTGCCTGCCTCTGCCTCCAAGCACTGAGATTAAAGGTGTGCGCCACCACTGCCCAGCAGCAGTCATTGATTTTTTTTTTATTGCCTTTACTCAATCACAAATTTTAAAATGTTTATAAAAAATATCTGGACAACAAATAGAGCAATTATTTATTTATTTTTTGAAACAGGGTCTCTCTATGTAGTTCCATATGTCTTTAAACTTGCTTTGTAGACCAGGTTGGCCTTGAATTCACAAAGATCTACTTGTCTCTGCCTCCAGAGGCACTAGGATTAAAGGCATGTACCACCACTGTCCAACTTAGAACAGGTGTTGTTAATTGCCTAATGTTATGCTTTGTGTGTGTTGTGTGTTCTAAACTGCTAAGTAGTTACATAGCAGGGAAGTTATACTTGATACAAATCAGGACATTTCCAGTCCTTTCCCTATCAGTCTGAAAGGCTTTCACAACACAAGGTCACATCATCTTTATTGTTTTTAAGTTTACTATTTTTTTATTTTTATGTATATATGTTTGTCTTTGTGTCTGAGCCCAGAGAAGGCATCAGATCCCCTGGGGCTGGAGTTACAGGTACTTGTGAGCTGCCTGCTGTGGGTGCTGGGAACTGAACTCTGGTCCTTTGCAAAAGCAGAAAGTGGTCTTGAGCACTGAGCCATCTCTGTGGCCCATTCACCGTGGGTTTGGTTTTGTTTTTAACATTTTGCTCATTATTGTGACGTATATAGAGTGAGTACATGACTATATGGCGGTCAGAGGGTAACCTTTGGGAGTCATTTGTCCCCTTCCATTGTGGGTGCCACCTTGTCGGGCTTGCTTAGCAAGTGTTTTTGTTTTCGTGTGTGCGTTGTGCGTGTGTGTGTGTGTGTGTGTGTGTGTGTGTGTGTGTGTGAGAGAGAGAGAGAGAGAGAGAGAGAGATGGGCATGTGAGTCGAGGCCATCAGAAGTATCACATTGCCCCTGGAGGTGCAGGCAGTTACGAGCTGTCCTGTTGTGGTGCTGGGAATTAAATTTCGATCCTCTGCAAGAGCAGCACAGTAAGTACATGCTCTTAACAGAATCATCTCTCCACCCCTTGAGTGGTACTGTATTTTAATAAAGGTATTTAATTATGAGGATTAGTATGTTGTTGCTTTTATAGCTAATGAGGTCATTTTTCCCCATGTCTTATTTCCCATCAGGTAGTGAAGCCACATGCTCCATTAATAAGATTCCCTGACAGAAGAGACAATCCTAAACTCAGTGGTAAGTTGTATTTCATTTAGATATTTCTTTTTTTTTTTTTAAGGTTTACTTATTATGTATTCAGTGTTCTGCCTGCATGTATTCCTGCAGGCCAGAAGAGGGCACCAAATCTCATTACAGATGTTTGTGAGCACATGTGGTTGCTAGGAACTGAACTCAGGACCTTTGGAAGAGCAAGCTCTTAACCACTGAGCCATCTTTCCAGCCCTAGATAGTTTCTAAAATGTGCACATTCATATTTAGAAATGAATATTATAGATGGTATTTCTCACTTTATAAGGTAGGTTGTTGTACTTTAGATCTAAATGGTACCTGAGTAGCATGCAAGTAATTAACTTTTTAAATTTTTTGTTTATTTACTTTTTTTTGTTTGTTTGTTTTTCGAGACAGAGTTTCTCTGTTGCTTTGGAGCCTGTCCTGGAGCTAGCTCTTGTAGACCAGGCTGGCCTCGAACTCACAGAGATCCGCCTGCCTCTGCCTCCTGAGTACTGGGATTAAAGGCATGCACAACCACCGCCTGGCTGTTCATTTACTTTTATGTAGGGTCTTACTATATAACTCTTGCTGACCTGGACCTGGAACTGGATATATAGACCAGGCTAGCCTTGAACTCATAGAGCTTCTCTGCCTCTCAGAGTGCTGGGAATACACACACACACACACACACACACACACACACACACATGAGAGAAAGAAAGAGGATTGTAATAGTTCAAGAAGCCATGTATAGTGGTGTGTACATATAATTTTAGCACTCAAAAGATTGAGGAGGAGGAGGATTGCTATAAGCAAATTGAAGAATGACTTGATTTTTCTTTTCTTTTTTTTTTTAAGATTTATTTATTATGTATACAACATTCTGCCTCCATGTGTGCCTGCATGCCAGAAGAGGGCACTGGATCTCATTACAGATGGTTGTGAGCCACCATGTGGTTGCTGGGAATTGAACTCAGGACCTCTGGAAGAGCAGCCAGTGCTCTTAAACACTGAGCCATCTCTCCAGCCCCCATCCATCTATGAAGAAGAGTGAACTTTTTTTTGTTTTGTTTTTTTGTTTCTTCAAGACAGGGTTTCTCTGTAGCTTTGGAGCCTGTCCTGGAACTAGCTCTTGCAGACCAGGCTGGCCTCGAACTCACAGAGATCCTCCTGCCTCTGCCTCCCGAGTGCTGGGATTAAAGGCATGTGCCACCACTGCCCGGTGACTTGATTTATTTGTTAAAGTTTTATTTAATGTGTATGTTTTGTCACCTGTGTGTCTGTGTACCACAGGCATGCCTGGTACCTACAGAGGCCAGAAGAGAGTGTCAGATCCTCTGGAAATGAAGTTACAGCTTGATCACCTCTGTGGGTGCTGGGAATTAAACCTAGGTCCTCTGGAAAAGCCGAGTTCTTAACTGCATCTCATAAGCCCCAATAACTTGTTTAAAAGGATGGTTTGATTATTCAGTAAAAAAAAAAAAAAATAATAATAATAATAATAACATTTACAGACTGTTGTTGGTTGGTTTTTGACTCTTTTGGATCTTTGCTCTTTGGGATCCCTTCACCCAACTCCCAAATAAATCACACATGGAGGCTTATTCTTTCTTATAAATGCTCAGCCTTAGCTTGGCTTCTTTCTAGCTAGCTTTTCTTAAATTAACCCGACTACCTTTTGCCTCTGGGCTTTTTCCTTTTCTTACTTCTGTGTATCTTACTTTTACTTACTCCATGGCTGGTTGGGTGGCTGGCTCCTGACTTCCTCTCCTTGGTTTCTTGCTCCTATTTATCCTCTCTGTCTGCCAGCCCCGTCTATCATTTCTCCTGCCTCGCTATTGGCCATTCAGCTCTTTATTAGACCATCAGGTGTTTTAGACAGGCAGAGAATCACAGCTTCACAGAGTTAAACAAATGGAGCATAAACAAAAGCAACACATCTCTACATCGTTAAACAAATGTTCCACAACAGAAACAAAACACACCTTAGAATAATTTTCCATAGCAAAGACACCTGGATAATTTGTCTAATTAGTATTTTTGTTTTTAATTTCAGCCTCAGACGTTTTGAGGTCTGCTGGGCTACCCTCTCACTCATCTGTAATTTCACAGCATTCTAAAGGAAGTATATCCCCAGATCTGCTGATGCATCCAGGGCCACCAGACACTGCAGAAATACTAAAAACATTACCTCAGGAATACAGAAGGAAACTTATATCTCAAGAAGAAATGGACTTTATCCAGGTATGTTGTGCCTTTAGCACAAGACTGTGCAGAATGCCATGATATTTTGGCTTAGCAGTGGCCATTTGCTGATCGCATGTTCCCTTTGTTTTTTCAAATGGAATTATAGCTAAGGGAGAGGAACAGATAGGCCAGGGCTATCTCTGTTGGGACCCTCAGTAAGTATGCATGATACATGAGGAAATGACCCCATACGGAGGACTGGGGAATGTTGCTCATTAGTAGAACTCCTGCCTAGCATGTGCCAAACCCTGGGATCAATCCCAACAAATACAACCATCTGAAAAAAACTGAGAGAGGGGCTAATAACTTTCCAAAGAATAAGGGGTTTCTAAGACCACAGCAAGGGACTGGAGAGATGGTTCAGTGATTAAGAGCACTAACTGCTCTTCCAGAGGTCCTGAGGTCAATTTCCGGCAACTACATGGTGGCTCATAACCATCTACAGTGGCGTCTGATGCCCTCTTCTACCAGGAAGGCCTACATAAAACACTCATATACATAAAATACATAAAAAATAAACTATATATTAAAAAAAAAGACCACAGAGAAATTTGAGGCTGATGCCATCCATCATCAGTCTTTCTTTTTTTCTTTTTTTTTCTTTTCTTTTCTTTTTTTTTTTTTTTTTACTCAGGGTTTCTCTGTGTAGCTCTGGCTGTCCTGGAACTCACTCTGTAGACCAGGCTGGCTTCAAACCCACAGAGACCACCTGCCTCTGCCTCCTATGTGCTGGGATTAGAGTCCACCACTACACCCAGTTTTGTCATCAAGTCCTTTCTAGATATGAATTTATAACATTTACTGTAAGTGCTTCCAAACTATGAAAACCTATGAATTTTGTTTTGTTTTTTGAGACAGGGTTTCTCTGTGCACAGCTCTGATTGTCCTGCAATTCTTTGTAGATAAGGCTGACCCTGAACTCACAGAGATCTGCTGGCCTCTTCCTCCTGAGTGTTGTGATTAAAAGCATGCACCACCACAGCCTAGCTTTTTTCTTTTTTCTTTCTTTCTTTCTTTCTTTTTTTTTTTTTTTGAAGAAAACAGGGGCTGGAGAGATGGCTCAGTGGTTAAGAGCACTGACTTTTCTTCCAGAGGTCCTGAGTTCACAACCATTTGTAATGAGATCTGGTGTCTTCTTCTGGCCTGCAGGCAGAACACTATATACATAATAAGTAAATATTTTTTTAAAAAAAGAAAAAATCAAAACTGTCTGGGCATAGTATCTCACAACTGTACTCTCAGCTCTCAGAGGCTGAGGAAAGAGGATTGCCATGATTTCTTTTTTTTTTTTTAATATTTTTATGGTTTACTTTATTTTATGTGCATTGGTGTGAAGGTGTCAGATCCCCTGCAACTGGATCTTCAGACAGTTTTGAGCTGCCATGTGGGTGCTGGGAATTGAACCCGGGTCCTCTGGAAGAGCAGTCAGTACTTTTAACAACTGAGCCATCTCTCCAGCCCCACCATGATTTCTTAGAGACCAGTCTGGGCTTGCTAGTGAATTTCTAGGCCAGCCTGGACTACAGAGTGAGACCTTGTCTCAAAAACAGCAAAAGCCTGAGATCATTTTTATTGTATAAATAATGGCCAGTTCAGTCCTTCGTCTCATGGCTTTCTGCTTCTCTTTTCAGCGTGGAGGTCCAGAGTGATCGCTGTGGCTGCTGATTGTCGCCAGACAAAAGGATTATCTTTACAATAAAGGACGTCCAAAATGTCAAATGAAAATTGTATATTAGCAACCTTAATAAATATTCTGCAAAAAGAATGAAGTATAGAAACTCTAGATAGCCACTTGTATCTCCTCAATGTATCTTGGTTAGCTTCTCCAACAAGCTGGCCTGCATACCTATTAAAGTCACATTTTTACATATTAGCCTGTTAACTTACTCTTGATTATGAAGTGTTACCAGTGATGAGCTATTAAAAGCACACAGTATCTAGTGAACAATCAGATTTTCTCCTTTCAGTTTGTTTAGACATAAAGATTATTTATGAAGCATAATTCCTGCTATAAGGAATATTTTCTCCTGAAATTAGATGAGGAACAGTGAGATTTTTTTTAAATATTTATTTATTTATTTATTATGTATACAGTGTTCTGTCTGCATGTCAGAGACGGGCTGATCTCAGAGAGTTCAAGGCCAGCCTGGTCTACAAAGTGGATTCCCGGACAGCCAGAGCTGCTGCACAGAGAAGCCCTATCTTTGAAAAAAACAAAACAAGAAAGAAACCCAAGTGTCTGTATTATCTGTATCGTAGGGAGCATTGGCAACTGTGTGTGAGTGGAGCCCTGAGCGAATGTTAGCATGAGCCTGGCCATGTCTAGGACTCGAAGGCCTCAGCCCCACAGGAATGGTAAAGCCTTTTTTGGATAGGCTCAGAGGGACCGAGTATTAGTGTTTATGATTGATTGATTGATGTGTGCAAAGGCTAGCAGCTGCAGCTTCTCCCTGATGTCTTTCCTGCCTGAGATTGCTATCCTACAGAGACCTACCTACACTAGCTAGCTCCTCCCCACATGCTATACCTGGTAAATTTAGGTTCCAGGAGCAGCAAGAGAACCCCAGCATAGCTGTACATGTGTCTATGTGTCTGCCATTTCTTCACTGTGTCACTGTTCCGAGTCAGGGTTCCAGGGTCACAGCAATGTATATGAAAAGTTTCTGTGCCCCAATAAGCCTCTTGGCCGATGCAGCAATCCAAATCAGACCAAATCAAAACGAATCAGAAAAAGCCTGGGTTTAATGGGTAAAACGCTTCCAGGTGATTTGCCAGCCCTCCAGAGAGGACACAGGGAAGAGAGACAAAAGAAAAAATTCTGTTTTCTGGAGGGCAGTTTAAATACCTTGTAGGAGTGGTCTTGAGCATCAGTGGGGTAGGAATTGTGTCTACCGGGCTTTCAGAGATGAGGTAGGGCTTGAGGGGAGAGAGATGGGAGAGGAGGATTGAGGTGGCACTTCCACCAGAACACTCAAGACTCCTTGGGTATATGGATGCCAGTTCATGCCTGGCTGCTTCCTGCGGGCATGGGAAGATGTGAGGAGAGGGAATCGGGAGTCGGTGGGCTCATACTCAGCAGGAGGTGTGGGTGGAGAAGCATCCCTTAACTACTGTTGTCCTGGAGACCTCAGGCATCTGTTGCTTGAGCAAGCAGAAAAGGCAGGATGCTTGGAAAAAATAGATTATTAATACCTGCTCAGGGCAGAAGAGTAGATGGGCCCTTCCTTGGGACATCTTGGGAAACTGGAAGGTGGAGGGACATCAAGTATCTGGACAGACCAAGTATCCTGAATAGGTGCCCGCTTGAGCCTGGAGAGATGGTACCAGCATGGGTGTCCCAGGAGCTTGGCACCTGAAGGAGTGGTGAGGATCACAGCACAGGGTCCTGTCCACTGGGGCTTGACAGACTAGAAGCTAGTTGTTTGAGGAGTACTCTGTTCCCTGGGGAAACTGGAGCAGGCTCTGAGGCAGTTGGGTCTGTTGGTGTGGGGGCAGGGAGATACCTGCCTGCCTGTGAATGGAGAAGGAAACAGAAGGAAGAGGTAGGGGAGGTATCCAGTCAGTGGAGGAGTTTAGGCAGGGAGGTAGAGATTGAGGAGGAAGGAACTCAAAAGGGCTCACTCAGGCCTGTAGGAGGGAGTGGGATGTCCTGGAGGCGGGTAAGGGCAATGGGGAGAAGGGAGGTCCTTGCCTTCACCTTGGAGGACCCTGACACCCTGTCCTCCAGCCAGCTTACATGGACTGTTCTCCCTCAGAGGTTTCGGGACAGCCCCTATTTCTTTGGCCAAGGCCTGGCTCAGGATCTCTCCACCTTTGACCCCATCCTAGCACACTCCTGCAATACATAGATCTCCTTATCTGCTGTCCCACCCTACTTCTGTCCCAACAGGCCACCTCCTCAATCATGAACTACGTGGCTCCCTGGGCTATTATGTTTCTCTATTTAAGATTCAGCTATGCTCTCCCACTGTGGTGTATCTGGGCTTTCAATTCAACCTGGGATCTAAGGCCCTCATCTCTGACAGAGTCCAAGCCCTGCAGGATTTATAGCCCCTGACCAGGGCGGCTCAGATTCTCTCATTTCTGGGCCTGATGGGATTCTTCCTTCACTGGACCCCTAACTTTGCCATTATGGCCAAGTCCCTGTACCAGGCAGCCAGAGAGACTCCCAAAGGAGCCCTCAGCCACCCATCCGCTGTCTGCCCCATTTCTCTTTACTGAGAGATGCCTTTCTAAGGGCCCCACCCTTGCTCTTCCAGACCCCTCTTGACCTTATCACCTTTATACAGATGAAAGGTTAGGAGTGGCCCCGGGCTTCTAGTCCAACTGGTTGGGCCTTCAAACCGGGTCATCACAGTTTTGTCCTAAAAACTGGACCCCACCCCCACTGTCGGGGGATGGCAGCCATGCTTGAGAGCCCTAGTAGCAGTGACTGAACTCACAGGGGAAGCTCTCAAGATCACCCTGTTCCAGCCAATTACGGTTCACTCCTGCCAGACAAGTGCCAAGACCGATCTGCAGAGGCCCTCCAGATGTCCTCAAAGACAGCCCCTGCACCAGACAGGTTGATTTCACTCACATGCCCACCCATTAAAAACTCCGCTATCTCCTAACTCTGGTTGACACCTTTACAGAATGGATAGAAGCCTTCCCCACCTCCAGGGAAACAGCAGATGTGGTGGCCCAAGGAATCCTGGACCACATCATCCCTAGATTTGGCCTGCCCCAGACCAAACAAATGGACAATGGGCCAAGGTCATGGAGCTCGTGTTGGAAGCTCCCCGTATTTCCTGGAGCTCCACATTCCCTATCACCCACAATCCTCAGCAAAGGTCTAGAGGGCCAAAGGTCTCCTCAGACAACAGCTCAGCTCTCCACTGAACGCAGGTTACCTTGCTCCTCCCTTCTCCCTGTGGCCCTTACCCACCTCCAAGCCACTCCATGCTCTCCTACAGGCCTGAGCCCTTTTGAGTTCCTTCCTCCTTAATCACCACTTCCCGACCCAAACGCCTCCACTGGCTGGGTACTTCCTCTTCCTCTCCCTTCTGAAGTCCCTTCTCCACCCTTCACCAGAGCCTGCCCCATTCTTCCTGTCTGTCCAGCAGCTTGGTCTGTCCAGATTCTTGGTGGGGTCCCTCTATCCTCCAATTTCCCAAGATGTCCCAGGAAAGGGCCCATCTACTCTTCTGCCCTTAGCATTCATTCGACTGTGTCAGTACAACTAGGGCAGGTATTAATAATCTATTTTTTTCCGAGCATCCTGCCTTTTCTGCTTGCTCAAGCAACAGATGCCTGAGGTCTTCAGGACAACAGTAGTTAAGGGATGCTTCTTCACCCACACTTCCTGCTGAGTATGAGCCCACCGACTCCTGATTCCTCCTCCTCACATCTTCCCATACCCGCAGGAAGCAGCCAGGCATGAACTGGCGTCCATATACCCAAGGAGTCTGGGATGTTTTTTGTGGAAGCTCCACCCCAGGTCCTGACATCCATATACCCAATGAGTCTGGAATGTTCTGGTGAAAGTGCTACCTCAATCCCTTTCCTCCATTTCTTTCTCCCTAGACCCTGCCTCATCTTGGAATGCCCAGTAAACAGGGCTTTTCCCCCAGAGAAGCTCAAGACCACGTCTACAGCGTATTTAAACTGCCCCCCAGAAAACAGATGTGTTTTTTGGTCTCTCTTCCCTGTCTCCTCTCTGGGGGACCAGAAAATTATCTGGGGGCGTTTTACCCATTAAACCTGGGCTTTTTCTGATTCGGTTTGATTTGGTCTGATTTGGATTGCTGTGTCCATGGAGAGCTTGTTAAGGTGCAGAAACTTCAGCATAAAGTAAAAAATAATACATAAGATGAATATAGCATAGGAACAAATCTTTCACCACTTATTCAAATTTCAAATTGCTACTTACTGTGTCTGGGAGGATGTTCATTTGTCTAACTGTTTGTGACCATGTTTGTAAATCCTGATAATTAACTTTCATTATCTTAATGGCTGAGAGTCTTAAAATCCAACTTCCTTGGCAACCAAAGAAACTGTAATGGGTTCTCCTGCTAATCTTCACACAGCTGACTAAATCCATAATAATTTCTAGAATATACTTTATAAAGCGGTCGTCCTTAATGTTGACTAGCCCATGATCAATGGACACTAGAATTGTGTTCTTTTCTTTTGTTCAATCGCCTGTGGGCTAATCTTTACTTTTTTGTCCTTCCAGAGTTGATTTGTTTTTCTTGCAAGTTCTGTGCTATGAGTGTTGCCCTGATGAGAAATAAGGGTTTATACTTGATGTTAGTAGTAAGCTATTCTGATAACATGAAAAATATATAATTCATATTTTTCTTTATCCTTTTTTCTTTTTTTTTTTTGAGACAGGTTCTTACTGTGTAGTTTGGTTGACCTGGAACTCATACATAGACCAAGGTGACTTCAAATGCATAGAAATCCCTGCTTCTGCAAGGCTGGGATTAAAGGCATGCACTGACATGCCCAGTTCTGTATTTTTTCCAGATAAAATTATTTCGTGGTGAAGTCATATCTCTATCAGTAGAGTGCTTGTCAATCAGTCCTGAGGGCCACAGCACCCAAATGAAAAGCTGGGAGCAGTTGTGTTCTTGTAATCCTTCTGGGCAGGCAGAAAGGCAAGTCCCTGGAACTCTCTGACCACCCAGCCTAGATGAATTAGTGAGCTCTGGGCTTAGTGAGAGACTGTCTCAGAAACACAGATGTGGAGCTGGAGAGATGGTTCAGAGGTTAAGAGTACAGACTGCTCTTCCAGAGGTTCTGAGTTCAATTTCCAGCAACGTCATCGTGGCTCACAACCATCTGTAATGAGATTTGGTGCCCTCTTCTGGCCTGCAGGCATACATACAGGCACTGCATACATAATCAGTAAATGTAATAATAAAAATAATAAAATGGAACAAGATCCCCTGAAAGGTTTCCATGAACCAGAAAAATACTTCTATTTTTGATTATGAACACTGTATACATAATAAATCTTAAAAAAATCAGATTGAGTGATTGAAGAAGACACCTAACACTGACCTCTATCTTCTGCGTATACACCCTAAATACATGCATACACCATACAAAGACACATAGACAAATTACCCTAAATACATGCATACACCACACAAAGACACATAGACAAATTACCCTAAATACATGCATACACCACACAAAGACACATAGACAAATTACCCTAAATACATGCATACACCACACAAAGACACATAGACAAATTACCCTAAATACATGCATACACTACACAAAGACACATAGACAAATTACTTTGGGGCTTGAGATATAGTTCAGTGAGCTCTTGCCTAGCATCACAAGGCCTTGGACTCAATCCCATGGCTTCAAAACAAAAAGATGGTTTTCTGCAGTCTATAGGTGTCTTACTTGGACCTAAGTGGTGACATGGGGCTGAAGCAGTAATAGCTAGCTAACCGCTTGCCAGACATTTGCTTCACCCCTGCAAAGTTATTTAAGCCTTCCAGCAGCGTTTGAGTAGATCCTATTATAGAGAAGGAAACTAGGTATAGACAGAGATAAACTTAAGTCATTCATCTAGTGACTGAGTGCTGGCTGACCAGCATTCAAAAGCAGGCATTCTGGATCCAGAGCCATTACTACACTATACTAGCATCTCAATTATTAGTCTTTGTACTCTGCTGCTATGTCCAACATAGCTCTAAAAATTAAGATTCCTAATTCTTAGAAACATCTGTTGCAAAGAAAGAGGAAAACATTGCCTTTTTGACAGCTAGTCCAGCTAATAACTTAGGGGTCAGCCTATTATGGGATCCTATTGGCTAGGAACTAAAATTTTTGTATCATTCTGGCAAAGCCAGATTCTCTTTGCCCTGTCAGTCTATAGTGTGGTCTCTTAGCAGTCAAACTCTTCAAAACATCATCTGTAACCAGAGAGATGGACCAGCGGGACAAAAAGACTCCATCATCAAGCCTGAAGACCTGACCTTCACATGAGTACTGTGGCACCCCACCATAATCGCAATAAATAAAATGGAATAAAATAATCTGATTCTATTGTTAAAACCCAATGGATGTTCCGTGACATCTTTCCTGCACTACCATGTTTAAAGATGCGAGCCCCAGTTGTCTCACTGTTTATAGAACTTAGCAGCCTGTCTCAGAGTTAACTTTTTCCCCAAGATAGGATCTCACTATGTGGACCTGGATAGTCTGGACCGCATTATCTTTTAATCTTCCACTACAAGGGAATGCTATGGTCCATAGTTCTTTTAGGTCCACGATAATATTTGGCACATTGAAAGCAATACTTATGTGTTAAATTTTTTAGTTATTCTGAGACAAGGTCTCTTGTATCCTTGGTTAGCCTGGAACTTATTGAGTAGATCAGGCTGGCCTGAAACTCACAGAGATCTGCCTGTTTCTACCTCCCTAGTGCTGGGATTAAAGGTATGCATTGCAACTTAAATGAGTTTTTTTTATTGTAGCATAACTTATGTTAACTAAGAAGTTGGGTTCTAATAACAACCAGGTTGGTTATGTTGTTGTTGCAGAATCTTGTGATTCATGAATTAGGCAGAATTCATACTAGAATCATAGAACTCCCAGTGACCAACATGGTCTTTTTGTTGTTGTTGTTGTCTGTAGCCCAGGTTCTCCTGGAAATTGCAAGCTTCCTGTCTCAGCTTCTAGAGTCCTTATGTGCCCTGCCATGCCTGGTGGAACAGGATATGTGTGGATGGAGCAGGATGCGTGGGAATGGAACGAAAGACCAAAGAACAACAGGGAAAAATCTGACTGGTTAACTGAGCTCACTTTCCTTTATCATGAGGGTTAAAGCTCTTTTTTATGTCACCTAAAACCGGCCAGTTTGGGAGATCTGGCTGCTAGTTTCTTGAAAAGTTAGATAAGTGACTTAGTTTCTCCATAGTATGGAACTTCAGGATGCTTGGTTCCCTTTGGTTGGATCTGGAAAACTCTGTGTAGAAGCTCAATTCAAATGAATGATGTCATCGATTTTATTAACAAAGGTATTAAGAGGCGTGGAGCATTCCAGAAGACACAGGTTCAGTTCTCAGCACCCACATGGTGGCTCACAGCCATCTGTAACTCCAGTTCCTGAGGATCCAATGCCCTCTCCTGACTTCCATGGGCACTGTGCACATGATACTCAGGCACACATGCAGGTAAAACACCCATACACATAAAATAAAAATTAAAAGCAATGGTATTAAAACGTGTGATTCTAGCTTTAGAAGTAATTTCGGCTTCATCATTTGTTTTCTCGAGAGAGAAAAAGCTGAACAATGTGAAAATAAATTCTTAAATTCACCAGGGAATTGAGGTCTCAGCAAAACCACCCTGCAAACTGGAGCGATATGAAGACAAAAATATGACTCAAACGGAAAACGTTGCTGGAGCCAGTTAACTGGCAGATAGATAGGCTTCAAGCATAATTACTAATTGCACAGCTGACAGTGTTACTATGTCTAAACGCTCTGTTTCTCTTAATTCGTTAGTTTCGATTTTATAGAAGACAAAAGACATTATGTTCTATAACATAATGTTCAGCAGGGCTGGGTTTTGCTTCCCTGGGCCTGTTTCTTCATAAATCAGCCTTTAAGAATTTGGCTCTCCTTAGAAGGAGGGGTTTGGCGTCCATAGCAACTGAGGCAACAGGACAACGTAAAGTAAAACCGGTGCGTGGCCAAGCCTTAAACCCTAGCTAAATTCCGAACTCAGAAACACCGTGTCGTAACGCTGACCTATCCTTGGAAGCGAAGCAAATCCAAGCTAAAAACAAAGACAAAAACATTAACGAATTGACAGCCGTCTAAAGCACGTAGCTTCAGGCCTCGGTGCTCACGTGGCACCCCTCTTGGCCCCTACCAGCTTCCATAGGGCTGGCCCCGCCCACAGCGGAAGTATGGGCGGGACCTGTAAGTTGTGTGCGTCCAGTGGACGGAAGTAGCTGTTGGGAGATTTTAGACGCTTTAAATTCCTGCGGGGTGGAGGCCCTGGCTTTCTGCTGGAGTCAGGCTTCCCACCCGCATGGCTGTGGACGTGAAGTCTCGAGCGAAGCGCTATGAGAAACTGGACTTCCTCGGGGAGGGACAGGTGAGGCTGACTGGGGCCCGCGCGGCCCTTCTCGCGCTGGCACAGCCTGGCCACCGCGGGCTCTCTTTCGGGGAGGGTGGCCCGACTGTTGCCCCTTCCAGCCTCCTGGGCCTCCCTCCCTTCTGGGGAAGAGGCCGTCCGGCCACCTAGCAAGCCGCTGCGAGTCCGCTCCGGATCCCGGGTTTTAAAAAGGGGTGGGGGGACCCAGAACCAACCATCACGTAAAGACATCTCACTGTTCTCCTTTCTAGTTTGCTACGGTCTATAAGGCCAGAGATAAGAACACCAACCAGATTGTCGCCATTAAGAAAGTGAGTTACCTTTTACGTTGTTGTCTCTCTGGTCTTTGTGTCTTGCTTGCCACGTAGCCCTCGCTGGCTCTGAGCTGCCTATGTAGACCCGGCTGGCCTAGAACTTGCTGTAGCCTTCCACTTCTCTGCCTCGCGAGTGATGGGTTCGTAGGCGTGCTCCAGCACGCCAGGCATGTCTTAGAGAAAATACTTGTGCATTATCAGTTGACTGGCGTGACCAGTTGTCTTTGAGACAGTCTTGCTATGTAGTCCAGGTTGGTCTCCAGCTCGAGGAAATCCTGCCTCTGCCTCCCGAGTGCCGGGATTGCAGGTATGAGTTACGTTTTTCTCTGTTTTAATTCGCACCGTCACGCTCTGATGGTGGGAGTTACACGCCTTCTAGAGACAATAATATTTATTAGGGGCTTGTGTTTCAAAGTGGAACTCGAGCTGAACCAGTTGTTTTTTTTTTTTTTAATGATGTCTCCCCCCCCCCCAAGATTTATTTATTTATACAGTATCCTGCCTGTAGGCCAGAATAGAGCACCAGATCTCATTACAGATGGTTGTGAGCCACCATGTGGTTGCTGGGAATTGAACTCAGGACCTCTGGAAGAGCAGTCAGTGCTCTTAACAGCTGAGCCATCTCTCCAGCCCCCTGAACCAGTTTTTGTTCAAACGATATAAACTAGACTTTTTGCTCCATAAAAGTTGGTCGTTGTTGGCCAAGGAGGCAAGTACTACCATCTCCTCAATTCTTTTGGATGCTATGATCTTTCCAGGCCACAGATGGTTGTATCTATGTTATCTGTGCAGAAAGGTTTTCATCGGCATTAACAACACGGGTGTGGTACCCTTTCTAAAATGATTGAATTGACTTTTAAACTTAAATCCATTGAAAACGCTTCTGACATAGTTTCCTGCATGCCAGTCGCTTCGACTTTTCTTCCCTGAGTTAGCCTTTCAAACAGCCGGTAGAATAGATAAAAGTGTCCTTGTTTCACCCTTGAGGGACCTGAGGCTAGTTAGATGACTTCAAGATCACAGAGCTAATAATTGCTGAGGCAAGGACTAGAGTGCAGCTGTCAGACGCTCTTTCTCACACTACTGAACTCTGTAGCCATCTCAGGCAACTCTTTTTCCTCATAGGACTCAGGGCCTGTTGGTGTTGTTGACCTCCATATTTTTTTCCTTCTTTATAAGCTCATTACTCCCTTGAAGTGTAAATGATCAGTCTTCCTCTTCCAGCCTCCCAGGTCCTCTTTGTAACTTGGTTTTTTTGTTTGTTTGATTTTTTTTTTGTTGTTTGTTCGTTTGAGACAGGGTTTTTCTGTAGCTTTGGAACCTCTCCTAGAACTAGCTCTTGTAGTCCAGTCCTCAAACTCAACAGAGATCCACCTGCCTCTGCCTCCTTAGTGCTGGGATTAAAGGTGTGAGCCACCACTGCCCGGCTTTGTTTTTTGGTTTTTTTTTTTTTTTTGGCTTGTGTGTGTGTGTATTTTTTTGTTTGTTTTTCTCTTTGTCACTTGTCTAGTACTTGATGTGCTGTCTTCTTTCAGGTATTTCTGCTATTATTTATTATCTTTGTTTTATTTTAAGAAATTATTTTTGTATAAATAAATAATTCCAGGTGGGGAATGTGTGTATCAACAGTGCATTTGTGGAACTCATAGACCGACTGTGGGGAGCTGCTTCTCTTCTACCCTGTAGGTTTGGAACTCTGGTGTGGCAGCAAGTGAACAATCTTGCTGGCTTCTGTTTTATTTTTTTTTTTTTTACCAATATTCTTGCTTTCCGGCTTGTGCTTCGTGAGCTACTGCTGTATTTTGTTTTTTGTTTTTGTTTTTGTTTTGAAGCTCCTGTAGTTGAGACACAGAGAAGAAACGTTGAGAGGAGCCAAAGAAGATTAGAGGGGTATTAGGAGCCACACCATTTTTCTGTCTCTCTCTCTCTCTCTCTCTGTCTGTCTCTCCCTCTCTCTTGTTTTTTGTTTGTTTTTACATTTTTTTTCTTTTTTTAATTGATATTTATTGAGCTCTACATTTTTCTCTGCTCCCCTCCCTGCCTATTATTCTAAGATTTGGCCTTTTTATGTTGTCCCATATTTCATGGATATTTTGTGTTAAGCTTTTGTTAGAGTTAATGTTTTCTTTAACTCATGAGTCTATTTCCTCTATTTTATGTTCAGCGCTTGAGATTCTCTCTTCCATTTCTTGTATTCTGTTGTTAATACTTACATTTGTGGTTGTTTTTACATTTTTTTGTTAATTTTTTTGAGCTCTACATTTCTCTGCTCCCCTCCCTGCCTCTCCCCTCCCTACTTCAACCCTCCCCCAAGGTCCCCATGCTCCCAATATACTCAGGAGATCTTGTCTTTTTTATACTTTCTACTTCCCATGTAGATTAGATCTATATGAGTCTCTCTTAGTGTCCTCATTGTTTGAGTTCACTGGGATTGTGGTTTGTAGGCTGGTTTTCTTTGCTTTATGTTTAAAAACCACCTATGAGTGGGTACATGTGATAATTGTCTTTCTGTGTCTGGGTTACCTCACTCAAAATAATGCTTTCTAGTTCCATCCATTTTCCTGCAAAATTCAAGCTGCCGTTATTTTTTTTCTGATGTGTAGTACTCCATTGTGTAAATGTACCACATTTTCCTTACCCATTTTTCGGTCGAGGGGCATTTAGGTTGTTTCCAATTTCTGGCTATGACAAACAAAGCTGCTATGGACATAGTTGAGCACATGTCCTTGTGGCATGATTGAGCATCCTTTGGATATATACCCAAAAGTGGTATTACTGGGTCTTGAGGAAGGATGTTTCCTAATTTTCTGAGAAATTGCTACACTGACATCCATAGGGGTTGTACCAGCTTGCATTCCCACCAGCAATGCAGAAGTGTTCCCTTTTCTCCACAACCTCTCCAGCATAAATTGTCATAAGTGTTTTTGATCTTGGCCATTCTTTCAGGTGTAAGATGGAATCTCAGAGTTGTTTTGATTTGTGTTTCTCTGATGACTAAGGATGTTGAACATTTCCTTAAGTGTCTTTCAGCCATTCAGTTCTCTGTTTAGGTCTGTACTCCATTTTTTTTTTATTAGATTATGTGATCTTTTGGTGTCCAATTTATTGAGTTCTTTGTATATTTTGGAGATCAGACCTCTGATGTGGGGTTAGTGAAGATCTTTTCCCATTCTGTAGGCTGTCGTTTTGTCTTGTTGACGGTGTCCTTTGCTTTACAGAAGCTTTTCAGTTTTAGGAGGTCCCAGTTATTAATTGTTTCTCTCAGTGTCTGTGCTGCTGGGGTTCTATTTAGGAAGTGGTTCCCTGTGTCAATGCGTTCAAGTGTACTTCCCACTTTCTCTTCTATAAGGTTCAGTGTGTCTGGCTTTATGTTGAGGTCTTTGATCCATTTGGACCTGAGTTTTGTACATGGTGATAGATAAGGGTCTGTTTTCTTTATTCTACATGTTGATATCCAGTTATGCCAGCACCACTTGTTAAATATGCTTTCTTTTTTCCATTTGATATTTTTTGCTTCCTTGTGAAAAATCAGGTGACATACTGGTTTTTTGTTTCTGTTGCTGTTTGTTTGTTTGATTTTTGGTTTTTCAACACAAGGTTTCTCTGTAGCTTTGGAGCCTGTCCTGGAACTAGTTCTTGTAGACCAGGCTGGCTTCAAACTCACAGAGATCTGTCTGCCTCTGCCTCCCGAATGCTGGGATTAAAGGCATGCGTCACCACTGCCCAGCTGACATACTGGGTTTTGTAATTGTAAGTAAAGTGTGTTTTCTTGTCTGCTTATAACATTTGTTAGGATTTAGAACATACATGGCATGTATGTTTCTCCTTTTTCTGGTTTTTTTTTTTTTTTTTTTTTTTTTTTTTTTTTTTTTTTTTTTTTTTTTTTTTTTTTTTTTTTTTTTTTTTTTTTTTTTTTTTTTTTTTTTTTGCTTTTCAAGACAAGGTTTCTCTATGTAGCTTTGGAGCCTGTCCTGGAACTCATTCTGTAGACCAGGCTGGCCTCGAACTCACGGAGCTCTTCCCGCCTCTGCCTCCTTAATGCTGGAATTAAAGGCCTGTGCTGCAGCCAACCAGCTTGTTTCTCCTTTTTAAAAGCCCTTATGACCCGACTCCAAAGTTACTATGTAACTCTTGCCTCTATCTCCTGTTCTAGGTATCCTAAAATGTTTCTTCCTTAAAGGTGACTTTAATACTTATTTTATTTCAAATAATTCATTTTTGTGGTTTTAAAAGTTACTAATAAGAAAGGCTTTTAACATGCTATATTATCTCTTGTTTTGTTTTTTTCAGTTTCTTTAACTTTCCATTGACATTTTTCTCCAGAACATTTGGCTGGTTTGAGGGTCTTCCCTCAAACCTGGACATCATTTGTACTTTCTTCTGTGAACATTGAGGGTTTGGTGCTGTGACCTTTTTCAACACTCATAATTTCTACTCATGTTCATTTGCTGACAGCCTCTTTGATTTTACAAAAAAAAAGACTCATTAAACTGCTTTTACATTTATTATAACTTGGACTTCTTAAAATACTGCTGGTGTGACTTAGCAGTGAAGAGCACTGACTGTTCTTATAGAAGACCCAAGTTTGGTGCCCAGAACTCTTGTGGTGACTAACAACTGTCCATTACTCCAGTTCCAGGAGATCCAGCATCTGCTTCTGTCCTCTACAGGCACAAGGCATGTATGTGGTCCACAGACATGCATGCAGGCAAAACACCCATGCACATAAAATGAATATTAAAAAAATTACACGGAATTGCCATGTTTTTTTCTGTTTCTTAGCTTACTTAGCCAGTTTGCCCTGCTGGTGGCTTTTGGGTCATTGCCTGTGCGTTGCTGTTTGAGTGTCTTGTAGGCATTTGTGGTGCGTGTACGCGTTTTTCAGGTCTGCCCTGCATGCCGCAGTAGGACATCCGACGACTTCCTCCACTGTCCTTTGTCTTAATGGCCTTTGAAACAAGGTCTCTCAATAAAGCCAGGTGCTTGCTATTTTGGTTTGTCTAGCAAGACAGACGGGATGATTGGCTGGCTCACCAGCCCTCTGAATCTTTCTGTTCAGTCTCCCCATGATGGGACTTCAGGCACACATCGCCATGATTGGCCTTTTACATAGGTGCTGAGGATTGGAATTCACATCCTCATGCTTGCTGAACCAGTGTTCCCCACTGAACCATCTCCCCAAGACTCCTCTCCCCCTTAAAATTTTATTTATATGTATGCATGTGTGCCTGCATGAGTGTGTATGCAGGTTGAACCCCCGGCCTTGAGCATTCTAGGCAAGTGCTTTGTCATTGAGCCACATTCCTAGCCTATATTATTGATTTTTGTTTTTGAATTTTTAAGTATTTTGTGCATGTATCTGTATTTCTGGGGTGAGAACCATGCTGCTGTGTTAGAGGACAGCTTATGTGAGTGTGTGAAGGGAATGCAGTGAAGTCTCAGAGTTGTTTTAAAGTTGTAGCTGACTTAAGCATAGCAGAACACTAATCACTTCAAACTTAGTGATAAAGGACTTCATGAGATATTCTTGGTTGTTTGTTTCATGTTTTTTTGTTTTGTTTTTGTTTGTTTGTTTTTTGAGGTCCACCTGCTGAGATTAAAGGTGTATGCCACTGCCACCTGGTTTGAGATTATTCTATTTTTATTGTGTGTTTATATGAGTTTTTCCCCATATACATTTCATAATCAGTTTGTCAGTGCCCTGTGTCTTACATTTTGTGCTGTGATATGTGGCCTGCTTTTAAATAGAAGGTTCTCTTTGTAGTATACATTAGCAGCTTTTTTTCTAAAGGAAGTATACGTATTTTCCAGAGGTCATTTTTCAGTGATTGACAGCTGTTGTATAAAGTAGTTAGGAGCAGAATGCTCTTTGACCTGGTTACTGCTTTGTATAAGACTAAACTTTCTAACATAATGAGCTATGCTTATTCAGTGTTAACTGTTTCTTACATCCGTCACATTTTGTGAGTTTGTTTTGTAAAAAACATTGGATTATTGCACATATTACCAACTATATGTGTTATTTTCTATTCATGTCATTTTTTTTTTCTCCCAAGTATACTAAATTGAAGTAATTTTGGACAAATAAAGTAGCATACCCTCAGTTACCGGTCCGTATTTAACTTGAAAAGATAAAAGGAGATCTGAATGTAGCAACTAACACGTATAAGTGTAGCATTTCAGAGGCTGAGATGAGGTTTTGAAAGTTAGGGCTAACCTGAACTAGGTATAGCAAGACCCTTTTCCAAAAACAAAGCAAAATAAACAAAAACTTAAAAAAGGGAGGAGGAGCCAGGTGGTGGAGGTGCACCTTGCAAACTTTAATCCCTTTGATCTCCCCAAAAGCACTCAAGGCAGAGGCAGGCAGATCAATGTGAATCTGAGCTAACCTGATCTACAGAGCAAGGTCCAGGACAGCCAGGGCTATACAGAGAACCCTGTTTCAAAAAAAACAAAGAAGGCGGGAGTGTAAAGGAGACAGTTACTGTTTGTGTGTTTACATGTACCACAGAGCATGCTGTGGTACATGCCTTGTTTGCATGTATAGTTCAGAAACTTAAAGTAGATGCTTGATTCATTTTGGTCCTGCTGTGCTGGAGCTCCACATGTCATGACTCACTCTGCTCCTGGGCAGGTGTTCTCATGAGCTACATACTGCTACATGCTTTTACTGTGGCTAATTTTTTTAAGACAGGGTCTAGAGCTCAGGATGTAAACCTGGGTAGCTTCAAATTCAGGAGATCTGCTGCTTTGCTTCATGAGTGCTAGGATTAAAGGAATGCCCACCAGTTCTAGCTGTTTCCATTTATTTGAGGCAGAATCTTGCTATGTAGCCCAGGCTCTGCTTCCCAAGTATTGAGACTACAGTTGTGCACCACCATGGCAGTCCTGCTTGTAGCATAAGTTTTTGTGCATATAGATTATATATTAACACATTCAAGTTTTTGTTTAGTTTTAGTTTTTAAATTTTTGTTATTGTATGTACATTGGTGTTTCACTTCTGTGTCTGTTTGTGCACCACTTATACAAGGTCAGAAGTGGGCATTAGATCCCAGTGGAGCTAGCAGTTGTAAGCTGTTGTGTGGGTGCTGGGACTTGAACCTAGATCCTTTGGAAGCATCCAGTGATCTCAACCCCTGCACTATCTCCATCCTCCACATTGTTAATGTGTTTTGGCTTCCCCTCTACTTTCTCTCCCAGATCAAACTTGGACACAGATCAGAAGCTAAAGATGGTAAGTATTACATATAATTTGATCAAACAGGAGATGATGACGAATTATCAAGTCGGCACAAATCAATAACCAAGCTAGCTCAATAGAAACAGGTATTTTTAATGAAAGGAAAAAGGGGAGCTCACTCTACCAAAGTCACGATCCAATCCCTCTGGCGGACACCGCATGGAGAGAGCGCGTACCTGAGTTCTCCCGATTTTCTACCTGGGGTCCCAGTAGCCACACCCCAACTTGATGTGATTGGCTAGTGGCTCTTCCCCATCATCTCCCCCTTTTGTCTAAACAGGATTAATCCAAACCCAACATAGCTATATACAATTGGAACAGACACCAAATGCAAAATTACAAACAATAAACAATATTAAGCAAGGAATGCATAACAGAAGTTTTAGTAAACATTCTATTTTAAGGAGTCCAAGTATTACATTGAAATTAAGCTTGGCTAGACTGTGAGGAAGGTAACTATCATTATTTAATCTTCAACTCCATCAGAGATCTGAGAAGGGAAACAATATTACTTGAGTGGACAGGAAGTGTAATCGGGAAACTTCCACAATGTGCAACAAATGACAGAGACAACCGACTACCTGGGCAGTCACCCAAAGTCTCATTTGC